>OMKX01064575.1:0-19255 GCA_900302425.1 Brosme brosme
AAACAAGCACCCTCACTAGAACAAACACACACACACACAGAAACATTCTGCCAACGACGCTGCTTAGCACGATTGCGGGGAATGGTTCCTATGGGTTTAAACTGGTACGTGATTATTGGGTTAGTCCCACATAGTAACCAGATTAAAGCTGGTTTGATTTTATCTACTCAAACACTGGGAGGCCTTGGTGTCATCCAGCTTCCATTCATACAAGCTATGTTTGCTATTAATTAGATTGATTCATTAATGATCGGTCATTAATTAATGAATTCATTAATCAATGGTCTATTTATAGTGTCTGAATAAAAGTGCTTGTATTTATTTCTGTGTTTTGGTATGCATGTATACAATTGTCATTGTGGGGGTGGATCTTGTATTTGTCTGTATTCTTTTTGGCAAACAGGCCTAGACGTCCTTCCTTAAATAAATGTAAAAAAAGGATGCATGACATCATTATTTTAGCACATTGTCAATGTAAGTGTTCTCTATGTCTTGTTCCAAACGTTTCAGCAGCCTTGCATTATGTGTGTGAAAGCATTCAAATGTATTAAAACAATTGTTCAGGATTTAGGTCTGACAAACTGGATGTCACTCACTAGTCAGCCCTCTCTCTTTGTTGTCTGATGATTGAGATCATCACTGATGTACAAAACGTCTAAAGGACGCCTAACTCAAATATGCATTAATATGTATTGTACTTTGTACTTTATTGGTGTCACGTAAGCGTTGTCCTTATAAAAAGGTCATTTCCCACAACATGTCTAAATCGATACGTTATCCGAATTTTCCAGGGAATTAGAAACAGGTTTCGAAGCCTCATGATATATCTCAGCCTGACTCTGTCTCTTGCACGTAAACACATGACATGATGTTGTTGACCTGTTCTGCAGGATCAACACCGATGCTTATCGACTTTGGCCGAAACCCTCCTGTCACAACTTTGACTTTTATCAATGGTATAGTTGTGGAGACAGTAAGCAAGTAGTACTTTTGATGCAGTGTGGAAACACTGACTCCATCTGCAAAAAAAGCCAATCAGAGACTGTTTTTCTTGAGAAAGTTGAGGGGTTTTAACGTTGACTGATCGCTCTTGAAAATGTTTTATTCATCTTTTATTGAGTCAATTTTACTTTTGCAATGATTTGTTGGTTTGGCAACCTCAGCATGGTAAACAAAAATAGACTGGGAAATATTGTCAAACTTTGCCAAAAGACTATTGGCATCAACTTGATTAATCTTGGCCATGTTTATCAAGTTGGAGCCACTCAGAGGGCAAAGGCCATTCTGACGGACCCTCAACACCCTCTTCATGAGTTTCGACTCCTGCCATCAGGGAGGAGGGACACTTTCCACAGGAGGGCCAAATCAAATAGATATCTGAGATCATTTGTTCCGTTAGCTGTTGGGTTTTTAAACAAGCTGTAGGCCTAGCTGCTATTGCACGCACACTTTAACAAAGGACTGATGGACTCTTAGTGCTTTATATCTAATTGCAATTTTATCAGGATGACATCTACTGTATGTTATTTGTATTTCTGTTTTTATTTTATGATGTGTATTGGTTGTGTTGACTAAAGTTTGCAAACCAAATTGCCCCTCTGGGACAATACAGATTATACTATCCTATCCTATCCTACCATCATCATCATCAGGTCACATGACCCCGATCGAGTCACCATCGTTTATTTGATCAGGGCTTGATTCCTGCAAAGCAAACACAGGGTTTACCGGACACAAATTTAGATAGAATACGAAAGACATCATAGGTTAAACAAGATGGGACAACATCAAATCACCCAGGTCTAGGCTTGGGAGGACACACTCCTCCCAATTAGTATACCTGTTCTCCTCGGCTGAACCCTGGTTTCTAAAGTACTTCCATGGCCTCCCATGTATTCTAACCAAAGCAAATGATTCCTAAGGATTCCACTTCCTAATGTCCAGAGTTTAGATAGGGTGACAGTTTAATACAAGATAAAATAGGATACGATATGAAAAGTCAAGATTAGATAAGTTTTAGGTAATCAATTTACATTTGTGCCAATTGTCTGTTATTCATACAAACACATTCCAAATAATGCACATTCGCACTAAACTAAAGAAGGAATTGGGTGGATGGATGGGATGGGTATTAGATCTAGAAGTTTTAGTACTCTTTTTGTAGTAATAGTCCATCAAGTTTTGTGCACTGAATTTACTTCACTAAACCTCCCACAGAGACAAATATAAGTTGACATTACACACAATAATATCCTTTAAAAAAAATGGCCACTGTATCAACCTACACCTAAAGCAAGTTGTTCAGTTTGAACAACAATGGGCCTTTTGCACAGATATAATTGCACAAGATTAAGCCTTAGGTATAAAGACAATAATATTGATAAAAATGTAGATAGCCGTTTTCCAATCGCCCCACTACCAGTGACCAGACAGCTTCAGGCGTCTGCAGGGAGTTATAGAACATAGGACCAAAGTGACACACCAACACACCTCAGCAGAAAATTAAAATGATGATGAAATGTGCTTGGGTATGGAACACCGCCTTGCTGCTTCCTGTACACAGCCTTAGTCCCACAGTGATCAGTGAAGAAAACATCAGCTGTTTACAGTTACCTTAGCTGTGAGCAAAGCCCGGTCACTAATAAATTAAACTTATTAGCCGTTTGAACAAACACACCACTGTATCAGAGAATCTTCTTAAATGAACATGTTTGTCATGTGTCTTTCTAGTTCTTAGAATGTTTCACTCAATATTGTTGTTTTTACACCCCTATACGAAGCGTTTTGAATCAGAAATGCTTCAGGTAGGGCCTACAGCTTTTTAGCTTAGCCTTGACTCTCAGTGAGCATGCATATCTTTAATCTCTCAGGATATCTTTGCTTCAAATCAAACCACATCAACATGAGTGTTCGACAGTCTCCTTCATCACAAATTATGTTTAATAAGTAATTCCTGTAGTAGCAAAAACAGTGGGCAGGATTCATGAAACTTGGACTTTTCTTTCAAAGCCTCTCTTCATCGACTCGTTCTGTCATGGCTGACTAGTACTTAACATGGACTAATCCAATCATTTCTAGGTCCCCCCCTTGTTTATGCTGCTCGTGATATTCTGTCCTCATGACCCTGTTTAACTCTGCGAGTTCTCTTCTGTGTCGCTTGCTTTCTCTCCTGCGTGGATTTCATCAGAGGAGAGAATGTCTCACTATTGTGTGAACTAATAAGCAGAAAGAGAATACATATGACAAGTTTATTTTAGGGATTTGAAATCTATTAAGAGCCGCTGGCACCTGCCACGTAAAGCCCTGCTAATGCCTCGAAGTAAAATCTATTTATTGATTGGGTTTGATTTTAGATCCACGTTTCCAGTTGAACTTGATCCACTGTTTTCACTGCTTTACATTAGTGCAGTGTATTGAGTATTACAAGTTTGATTATGTATCCTTTAAATGTAACTGTTCAGTTTTAATTAGTAACCATATTATGAGACAGAAATTTGCACGCCAATAAAAATGACACTTGACTAAAAAGCCATTATGTTACTTTGGAATAATAGGCCGAAAACAATGATGATAAAGCCTAATATGTATTTCTGTGTGATTACTTGCCCGCTCTTAAACAGAGTTTAGTATAGGACAAAGTGCTTTTTTTCCGTAGGCCTAAGCAGTCGGCTGCCAGCTAGACCACAATTCTGCCACAATATCTTATGCAACGGTCAAAGAGAATAAAAACAATTGATAATACTTATAGGAACTTTAGGCTATGCCATACAATATTGCAGGGATAGAAGATAAACTCAATATTTCTTGTGTTTTATTCTAATTGGAATGTATTGTTATACCATATATTGTTAGCATATATTGTTATAAAAAACATATCAATTTGCCTCAAATGCATCAACCTAAACCTAACAAAGTACCTTAAAAGTTAAATTTGTTTGCTCTGATCTTCTGATCTCGGAACCGTGGGATAAACCCTGTAATGGCATTAACTTGCTTATTACACAGACTGACCTTTTTTTGTTCCCTTTAGAAATGTGAGAAATTTAAATTTGTAGCTCAATTATACATACAAATTGGATTTATGTGTATAATTCTAATTAAATATAGGCCTATACGCCTACATAATTGTTCAATTGTAAATATAAGTAGCCTATGCTAATATTATATCGCCCCCAAAACGGGGTAATGCATGTTTTGATATGAATCTGATTTAGAATAATCGTCCCAAAACACAAACCTTTGTCTCATTCACAAATGTAATGTATTGTCGGTTTGCATCGTCAGAAGAGGAATCAATGATATAGCCATAGTCAATCAATAGCCTCATACATCTTAGACCCACTAGTGTATATCATAACTGTGTAGGCATAGCTCTGCATGATGTTGCATTAGTCTAGTGGGCTTTTTTATTATATATTTATTTTTGATGCAGTGAGAGAGGGAGGCGTGCCGTGGCGGATCGCTCCGGGATGGTTTCACCTTCATGTGACTATACCAAGGGAGGTGTTTCGCTAAAAGAGTTCCCATCAGCAGCGAGTCCGCAGCATTTGAGCTCAGCAGCTCTCGACTGGTGTGCGCGGTTTGGATATCTCCTACTCTCCTCTTCGAAAAGCCAGGCTCTTCTTGCTCGGGATAACAGCTTTCCGCAGCAACCTGAGACGATGGGGGACACGCAGTCTGCACAACGGGACGCCAAGGAAGATGCTGTGAAAGATGCGGATAGTGGCCAGGCTCAGGATAGTGAAGACTGTAACGTGAAAGACAAGGTAACACATTTTCATTTAAAAATAGTAATACACTGATAATAGGCCTAATTCAATAAACGACAGCCCTGTGTTGATATCGTTGTGAAGGCCTATGTGTTTTAACTTTAATTTGGTGATACTTTTAATGCGTTAATAACTCCTAATATTTAATTCCTGCCATTGTCACTCATGAGGCAGACACAGTGTAGTTTTATCACGCCTATGTAGTGTTTTGGATTTAATTTGATGGAGGGCGGTTTAGGAATAAGGTAAACATTGCTCACAAGTTCCGTTTGTTTTGGTTTTGGGCTGTGCAGCTATTGTTGGTGAACCGCGTCAAACTTCTATGCTGGGGCTTTTAAAGCACGCCTTCCACTGCAGTGTGTTGCTGCCAACATTTCAATTAAAGCATAGACATAGAGGTGGAATCTTCGTTTCAATTGATTCAAGCACCATTCACTTGAGGAGATTAGCGTAGGCCTAATCAGAAAAGGTGTGTAGGACGTATTATTCCCTTGTAATTAACAATTGCTAATTCACACCAAACCATCTGCTGTTTATATAGCCTTCTTCCTGTTTACATTTGTGCCAGGAATAGGCACTTCACTTTACGTTGATTCATTGACCTGACATAGACTGTTTATGTTGACGATGGTCTGACATAGGCTGATAATTGTTGCAGTAACTCACTCACTCATCTTCAACCGCTTATCCGGGGTCGGGTCGCGGGGGCAGCAGCTCTCAAGGTTAAGAAAACCTTTTATTTTCTTTGATCCAATAATCTCATGGGAGAGATGGAATTTCCTTATGGCTGCACCCTGCACTGGGGCAACATTGATAGTGTGCACCGTCTGTCTTGAACAGCAAGCCTAACTGGCTGTCCTGCCCGTTTGGGGCCTGCAAAGTTATTATTGTTATGCAGGATACAATTACCACATTGGAACTCCTCCATATATGGTTAGTTGTTGTCTACTTAGCCAGATCTGGATCAATGTCTGGTAGAAGACATTTGAATAGGCCTCTGTGATCTGCATGGGTAGTAGCCCTACGATAGGCTATTCATCTCAAAATTATGTTCTTTTTCTTATAATTCTAATGAGGAATACGGCGTGTGGACTTGGAGAACAGTAGGCTGGTTAAACAGAATTACGGCTGAATAAACAGAATTATTGGCTGATAATTGTGGTGGAAATACTAGGCAACATGTGGCTTCATTCACTTCATGATTTGGTGACCAAATACCCTTATAAATATTATATTGGTTTGCCATTATAAACATTGACACAATGACCTATATATAGACAGGAATTTGAGAAGAGATCTGCTGCCATTGCTGCTGGAGATTTGACTCTTACAACCTGACACAAGTGTGTTACTAATAACATATCCTCAAACATGTTGTTTGTGGATAACAAATAAAGTCCCAGACAGAGGTGAAAGCATGCGTGTGTCTGTGGATCTAATATGTTTTAAGATGGGCTACACCACCTGTCTTTAGTAAATAAGAAACACCAAAAGATGGTTACAATAACACACTTCTCATGTCTTAAAAGTATAATTATTTTTGGTGATTTAATGTATTCTAGTAGGTGTGAATGTGAATGCACGGAAACACAATGGTTCATGTTAAATAATCCACTACATGTTTTACATTTCAACTTCTCCAAAATAATACACAGATCTCCGGTCTGCATGGGAAATCAGATGGCCCTCTAGCAGAACTAAACAATCACCTCGAGGATGAGTTTATTGATGATGGTAAGTATTTATATACAATGTTTATGGGTTTCCACTGTATGAATAGCCTCATTTACTGAAACAACACAATTCCTTCTTTGATTATGTTGTCATTGCTACAAGTCCATGTTGCACCTTCTCCTCTGATTGAAGGGTGACATCTTGTTTTCTCATGTTCAGTCTGTGACACAGATTCAGCCCTGGTTTCTGCAAGAGAAGATTTTTCTGATACATTTGCGACAGTGGACAATAAGGAAGTACTGTTAGAGGACGTGGAGATCAATGATATGACAGATTCTGATCCCGATGCCGACGAGGCAGCGCTAAACGAAAAAGAGGATAGGATGAACGAAATCAATAAAGGCTTCAGGAGTTTCTTCAGCAACATCAATCTGAAATTAACCCTTAAGCAGGGCACAGATGAAAAACAAGATGGGATGGCTTCTGGTGTGGCCCTTCTCCCAAACAGAGAGGAGGTGCCAATCAGCCTTGGGGACACCTGCGACGTGGCAAACGAAAGCACGAGCGAGACTTGCCAGAACAATGCCGATCATCACACAGCACAGGACTCGGCTGATAATGAATCCACGACCTGCCCCACTGTGACGGACATGACGTCTGAGGACACCCAGGAGAACGTTGAGCACAAAACCGCAGCGGCAACCCAGGCGGGTCAGGAAGCTGCAGAAGCAATTTTGGCCCAAGCCGACACAGAGGGTGTCACATCAGAAGTAGAGCCTGAGGGATCATGTCCACAGAACTCTGCTGAAGAGGAGGTCCTGTCTCCCATTAAAGTATTCTTCACAACAGGAATCTTCTCTAGTCTACGGAAGAAGAAAAAACAGGCAGAAGAGGAAGAAACAAAAAACAAGACTAATGACAAAGAATCGGTAGACATGGATAGAGAGGAACAGGGTGGGACAGAAGAAATTGGAATAGACTTGGCAACAGATGTGGTTTGCCCAAGTGCTGAAAGAGCTTTGGTTGAGGAAAAGCAGAAAACAATAGAAGGAAATGAGGAGGTCATACGTGAATCAGCCCCGACGAATAATGTTCATGGAACTGGAGAAAACCTTGTTAATGCCAATGATGAACTGCTCAGTTCTGAAGAGAAGGTACAATTTCCAAGTAGCCCACTACAACGTCTGCTTTCTGGGTCTACCTTGAAGAAGGTCTCCACAAAGCAACGAGGGAGGAAGAAATCATCAGACTCCGCTGAACGCGTTACCAGCCATTTACAATCGTCAGTAGAGTCAGCCGAGACTACAACTGAAGAAAGTCCTGCTGTGGCTCCAGAAGAGGTGAAAAAGTCGGAGGAAAGTGCCTGGGAGACGTTGAAAAGACTACTTACTCCTAAAAAGTTCCAGAAAAGCTCCACTTTGAGCAACGAGGAGGTCGTATTATCAAGCAAACCGGAGGAACAGAAGCCAAGTGAGGGAGAAGAAATAGCAGATGTGAACACAGAGGAGAGCAGGAAGAGGAAAGATTCAATTGTTTCATGGGACTCACTCTTGTGTGGTTCTGGAAACAGAAAGAGCAGAAAAAGCTCCAGTGCTGACGAACAGAAACCTAGAACTGAGGGAGATGATAACAGACCAGGAATTGAATCGAGACATGCTTCAGACCTGGACAGTTCACATGAGACAGATGATAACTTAGCCTCTTCCCCAGAGCAAGGAGGAAGTCCCTCCGATGACGATGGGTCAACATGGAAATCATTAAAACGTCTGGTCACACCAAAACGGAAATCTAGGGATGGGGAGGAAACCAAAGAGCACACCTCAGATAGTGAAATAATCCAGGACGAATCATCCTTTTCATTAAAGAAATTTCTTCCTGGACGAAAGAAGAGGAGACCACTTGAAAAGGCAGAGCAAGTACCTTCCGATGAGCCTGAAAGAGAAGAACATTCAGACGAGGAAGACTCGGATACACCTGCAGTTATTCCATTGTCCGAATTTGACATACCTGAAACAGAGAGTCAAGTAAAAATACAGGCAGTGATAGAAAGTCAAACACCTGAAACTGAAGACCACAAAGGACAAGAAGAGGTCACTGGTCAGACAACAGAAGCAATCGTTATGAGTGATACCTGCACACCTGCCTTGCCTAAAGAAACTAAGGACACTGAAACTGCTCTACAAAATCGGACATCTACAACCCTTGCTTCCATGGAAGAAGTGGATGATCTGACAGAGATGGTCAGCAAGCTTCAACAGCTCAGTGACATCCCTGAGGAAGGTCTAATTGAGGAGAGCATAGCCACACCTGCTTCGTTTGCTGACGATGCAGCAAGAGACGACACCATTGCAGATGTAATAGAGTTCACATCTGAGGCTGTTACTGCACCAGAGCCCGTAGATATTACAGTAGAAGATGAAACAGAGATGGTTTCAGCAGTATCCCAGTTGACAGACTCTTCAAAAACATCTGGCAACACAACGCCAGTGCCAGCAGACTATGAAGTCAAAGAAACAGACAACCTCCTCCATCAAGTTGTGGAATCCATTTCTGTAACCCAGAATGAAGCCCTAGTGAGCGCAAGTGACCAGAGTCCCGAAAAAATAGCTGGTTCTGTCTCTTATCACATATTGGAGACATCAACATCGAAAGAACTCACAATTTTGAAACCAAACCAAACTTCTGATGCTACTTTGATATCTACTGGTTTTACTGTTGAAGTATTTGATGCAATTGACAGAGTTGCAGAGGCAGAGTGCTTATCAGACATGACGGAAGCAATTTCCACACAGTGTTTATCTGAAGACACCACTGAGGAGTTTCATACTGCTGGGATTTCTGTTGATGAAGAACTTAAACACATTAATGAGAGCCAACTTGTGGTATATTCTTCATCTGAAGAAAACAAGGCTAAGACCTCAGAGGTTTCCCCCCAGTCTGAGGATGTTAATGTGGCTGAAATTTCCCTAGACGACAACAAGAACCATAATGAGCAAGCTCATGAAATGGCACCCCCTGGAACAGACTCATATGTTGAGGCCACAATTCAAACAGATAATGGAGCTTTACCGCAGAAAAATGAAGCACTTGAGGACAAATATGATCAGATAAAAGAAAGCAGAGCCGATGATGAAGCACAAGTCCAAAGCGATGAAATGGTTGATGAGTCCGAAACACTTACACTTACTGATGCATGTGTGTCTATAAATTCAGAAGAGGTTAGTGTTACACAAGCAGACGAGATGCTGGCCACGTCAGAAGCTACACCTACGGATGAAATTGCTAAAGGAAGTCACTTACTGAGTGGCGAAAAGATGCAAGATGTCGCTGAGCTTAGTGTTGGAGATGAGGAACAACATGAGCTCTTAGTTGTCAAGGTAGGTGTTGCTGAGTTTGAACATGTGCCAGTGTCAGCACCAGTTGAACCTGAAGAAGTAATAATGAAAGCAGACAAGACAAATAGTCAGCTACAATCATGTTCATCTGTGGACTTGGAGCAAGCAGAGCAAGGTGTTCAGGAACTTGAAAGCCAATCTATGACTGAAGATATTCCAGAACAAGACTCAACAGTACCTGACAGTTCCATTACCTCCACTGAAGCAGAAGAACAAATGCAACACACTCCGCTGAAAACAAAAATGTATATAAAAGAGGATGTCGCTGATATTTTACAAGACGCTCTCTATGAGGGTGGAGATCAAACCACAGAAGTAACAGGTAAACTGCAAACAGAAACATCTGTTGAAGAGACTGTTTATTGTGAAGAAAGCAATGTTCAGGTACTTGAACATAAGGTGATAACTGAAGATAGTCCAGTACTGGAGGATTTGACAGAGAAACACCTTGCAACTGGAGAGCATGAACCTACGGAAGTACCTCAGCACATTTCAGTTGAAGAAGATGGCCAGATAGTTGAAGTGACAAATGAATTGGAAGAAGTAACGTCTATTCACATGACCTCTGTGAATCATGATGTTACTATTATTCAGGCAGTTGAAAAACAGGTTATAACTGAAGACAATGCAGAGTTCCAAGCAGAAAATGCCCTACCCTCATCAACAAGTGAAGTGATAACGGAGGCTGCGGCAGTATCTGAGCAAGGTTTGGCAGAGAAAGAGCAGATTTACAAACCGAATGACCCTTGTGAAGAACCCAGACAAGTTCTAGTTCATGAAGATAGCCAACTTACTAAAGTTACAGATGAACTGGAAACATTGACTTCACTATTTGTGGCATCTGTAATTTCTGATGTGAGCGTTCAGTTACTTGAAAATCAGTTAATAACTGAAGACATTGCAGAGTCAAAAGCAGAAGAGGCCAAGAGGAAAGTTAAAAAGGAGGCTGCAATATTGACTGAGCAAGGTATTGCAGAGAAAGAGCTTGGTTCCATAGAGAATGACCCTTGCGATCAACCTAGAAAGGTTTTAGTTCTGGAAGATGGCCAACTAACTGAAGTGACTGATGAATTAAAAACATTGCAATCTTTCCATTTGGGCACTGTAGAGAAAGACGAGATGGAAGTATCTCAGCAAATTCCAGTTGAAAACTGTGGCTTCAAAATCATTGAAGTGACAAATGAATTGGAAGAATCAACTTCTGTAGAAGTAGCTTCTGTGAATAGTGATGTCAGTACTTTTCAGTCACTTGAAAAGCAGGCTTTTACAGAAAATAACCTTGAATCTCATGCGGAGAATGCCTTTCCCTCCCCCAGAGGTGAGGTTGTAAAGGAGAAGGCAATAGTGACTAAGCAAGGTTTGGTGGAGAAAAAGCTTGCTTCCATAGAGAATGACTGTGATGTTTCCCAAAACATTCTGGTTCAAGAAGATTCCCAATTAACTGAAGTTGTAAAGGAATTTGAAACATTAAATTATCTCAATGTGGCCTCTGTGAATTCGGAGGTTGGTATTGCTGGGGCACCTGAAAAACAGGTTTTGACTGAAGATAATGCAGAATCTCAAGCAGAGAATGCCCTTCCCTCATCCACGAGTGAAGTATATGAGCAGGATGTGGCCAATAAGGAGCTTTCCAGAGAGAATGACCCTTGCGATGAACCCAGACAAGTTCTTATTCAAGAAAATGGCCAACTAACTGAAGTGACTGATGAATTAAAAACATTACAATCTGTCCATTTGGGCACTCTGAACTCTGAAGCCACAAATGTTGAGTTCCATCAAAAGCAAATTATATCAGAAGACATCGTAGGATTCAATACAGAAAATGCCAGCACCTCGATTGCAGATGCAAATGAGAAAGAAACCGCGACACAGTTAGAGCAATCATTGTTGGCTAAAGAGCTTTTAACTGTAGAAAGCGTCCTTAGTGAGGAACTTCAGCACATTTCAGTTACAGATTATATCCAGGTCGCTGATGTTACGAAGGAGTTGGAACCAGTAACATCTACTCATGAACCTTCTGTGGATTCAAATGCTGCTATCGTTGAGGTTCTTGAAAAGCAAGTTGTATCTGAAGACATCCCAGAACAAGATGAAGCCTCTGTCTCAGTGACAGATGAAGTGGAGAATGAAATAGGGGTACTGATAGAGCAAGCTCTTGTGGAAAAAACACCAACAATGGTTTACGATGACCCTAATGAAATTCCCAAACAAGGCGTGGTGAAGGAAGATGTTGAAGTAGTTAATGAGTCAACAGAGTTTGAAGCTCCACCTGCTGTTCAAATTGCCCCTCTGATTTCACTGTTCAGTATTGTTGAGGGTATTGAAAAGCAAGTTACATCTCAAGACCTAGTATCTTACGCAGAGAATACCAACCCCGTCATTACAGTTGAAGATGAGAAAGCAACTGTAACTCAACCAGAGCAGTCATTGTTGGAAAAAGAGCTTTTACCTGTAGAAAGCGACCTTAGTGAGGAACCACAGCAAATTTCATTTACAGATGATGTCCAGGTTGCTGAATTTACAAAGGAATTGGAAGCATCAACATCTGTTTATTTAACTTCTGTGGAATCCAATGCTAGTATCATTGACGTTTTTGAAAAGCAAGGTGTATCTGAAGACCTCAGATCCAACGCAGTGAATGCCAGCACCCTGATACCAGTTGAAGACGAGAAAGAAACTGTAACTCAATCAGCGCAATCACTGTTGGAAAAAGAGCTTGTAATTGTGGAAAGTGACCTTAGTGAGGAACCGCAGCACATTTCAGTCACAGATGATGTCCAGGTTGCTGAAGTCACAAAGGAATTGGATCCACCAGCACATATTCATTTAGCTTCTATGGACTCTAATGCTGGTATTGTTGAGGTTCTTGAAAATCAAGTTCTATCTGGAGACATCCCAGTACATGATGGATCCTCTATCTCAGTGACAGCTGAAGTTGAGAATGAAACTGGGGTATTGACAGAGGAAGCTCTTGTGGTTAAAGAGCTTCGAACCGTGGACTATGACCCTAATGAAGTTTCCCAACAGAGTGTGGTAAAAGAAGATGATGTAGTAGATAAGGTGTCAACTGAGTTTGAAGCTCCACCTACTCTTCATACAGCCCCTCTGATTTCAGAGTCCAGCATTGTTGAGGAAGTTACATTTGAAGATCAAAGAGAAGAGAATGCCAAACCCGTCATTACACTTGAAGAAGACAAAGAAACTGTAACTCAACCAGAGCAATGTTTGTTGGAAAAAAAGCTTGTTACTGTAGAAAGCGATCTTATTGAAGAACCACAGCACATTTCAGTTACAGATGTTGTTCAGATCACTGACATTACTAAGAAATTGGAAGCATCAACATCTTTTGATGCCGTTTCTGTGGACTATAATGCTGGCATCGATATATCTGAAGACATCCAAGTACACGATGTAGCCTCTGCATCAGTGAAAGCTAAAATTGAGAATGAAACCTGGGTACTGACAGAGCATGCTCTTGTGGTTAAAAAGTTTCCAAACTTGGATACTGACCCTAATGAAATTCCCAAACAGAGTGTGGTAAAAGATGGTGAAGTAGTTAAGGTGTCAACAGAGTTTGAAGCTCCATCTCATGTTCAAATTACCCCTCTGATTTCAGATTCCAGTATTGTTGAGGTTATTGAAAAGCAAGTTACAGCTGAAGACCTAGGATCTGATGCAGAGAATGCCAACACCTTGATTACAGCTGAAAATGAAAAAGTAACGTATTCAGAGCAATCATTGTTGGAAAAAGAGCTTGTAACTGTAGGAAGCAACGTCAAAGAAGAACCACAGTACATTTCAGTTACAGATGTCCAGGTTGCTAAAGTCACAAACGAATTGGAAGCATCAACATTTGTTGATGTAGTTTCTCTGGATTCCAATGCCGGTATTGTTGAAGTTGTATCTGAAAACATCCCAGTCCCCAATGAAGCCTCTGTCTCAGTGACAGCTGAAGTTGAGAATGAAACTGGGGTACTGATAGAGCAAGCGGTTGGGGGTAAATTGTCTACAGAGTTTGAAGCTCCACCTACTGTTCAAATAGCCCCTCTGATTTTTGGGTCCAGTATGGTTGAGGTTATTGAAAAGCAAGTTCTATCTGAAGACATCCCAGTAACTGATGCAGAAAAGGCCTCTGCCTCAACTACAGCTGAAGCTGAGAAGGAAGCAGCACTACTGATAGTGCAAGCGCTCGTTGAAAAAGTGCTTATAACTGTAGTGGAAGACCCTGATGAAATTCCCAGACAGTGTGCTGTCAAAAACAACGATGACTTTGCAGACATTGCAAAATTATTGGATGGATCAACAGAAGTTCACATAGCCTCTATCAACTCAGACACAAGAACACCCCAAGTGCTTGAAAAACATGTTCTATCTGAAGTTATCCCAGATCCAGACACAGAAAATGCCCCTGATTCAATTACAGTGTATATTGAGAATCAGGTTGTCATACTGACAGAGAATGCTGTTGTAGAAAAAGAGATTCAAACCATAGAGGGTGACCCTTATGAAGTTCCCAGATACAGTACAGTGAAAAATAACGATCAGCCAACAGAAGTTACCGAGGACTTGGAGGCGCCAACAGCAGTGAAAATGGTCTTGATAAACCAGGAGACAACTGTACCTTTTCAAAAAGTATTTGAAAAACAACATGTAGAAGACTATGTGGCCTTAGTAGTGCCTGAACCCAGCCATGAAGTGGTCTCTACTGCAGTAAATGATGAGGGTGATATCGATAAACTTGCTGAGGTAGAAAGAAATGTGGAAATGGTTGAAGATGGTGCGGCAATGCAGGATGAAGATGGTGCAGCAATGCAAGCATTTTCATGCGGTGCAAAATATGTCAAAACTTCAATGCACGATGACGCTAACACGGAAACGCCAAACATTAGGGAACCTTTGTTTGATGTCATGGCAACTCAAGAAGAGCCTCAGGACACTGTAGAGCCTGTCAGGGTCCTGGAACCATATGCTCAGGAGGACATGATAGAGCTGGCCGAAAAAAGCAAGGGAGATGCTCAGGTCAAATCAGCTGAGGAAGTGGGAGTCACAGATGCCAATGAGGCCATGGACATTGTTTGCAAAGTTCAAAATGAGGTAGAGAATGTCTCCACCTCCCTGGCAACAGAGGAGGAGATACTTGATAAGATGGATAATGTCACCGCAAAGGAGGTGGATCAACAGGAAAACCAGACAGAAGTGTCTGAAGAAGGGGCAAAGGAGGAGTCTTTTTTGAAGGTAGAGCCTGTGTCCGCAGTACAAGTTATTGTCACTCCACCAACTGATGAACAAGAAGCAACAGAAATTACCCAGGCTCAAAAAGTAACAGAAAACAAGACTGATGCATCGATCGAAAGACCAGAACCAGAAGTTCTCTCCATATCTGAGATTGGAAATGAAGAGGAAACCGCCTCAACTCATGTTTTTGCGACTACAGACAATGTTTCCATAGATAAACCCAAACCAGATCTAGATGAAACTAAAGTCGAATTAAGAAAGGAATCAGATGAAAATGTCATAGAAGAGGATTCATCATGTTCCCCAGAGCTATTAGCTGCAAAGGAAACGATTGAGGCCAAACAGGAGCAAACTTACTCTTGTCACGTGGTTACGCCCAACAACAGGGGCATAGGAGTAGCTCAAATAATAATCTCATCTGAGAAAGTGCAACCAACTATTGAAATGGAGGTGAAAGAAATTCAAGCAACAGAGAATGTGGCATCCAACATACAAAAGGAGGTAACTGAACTTCAAGTAAAGGAGAAAGAAGATCCAACTATTAAAATTGAAGTGACAGAACTTCAAGTATTGGAGAAAGTGGAAAAAAACATTAAAATGGTGGTAACAGAACTTCAGTTAAAAGAAAAAGTAGAACCTAACATTCAAAAGGAGGTAACAGAATTAGGAACAGAACAGAAAAGTGAACCACTAAAACAGATCCAGGTGTCTGAGGTCAAAGTAGAAGCGAATGTGGCACCCAAAATACAAATGGAGGGAACAGAGTTTCCAGCAACCGAGAAACTGGAATCAACTATTCAAATGGAGGGAACAGAACTGCAAGTAACAGAGGAAGTGGAACAAAATATTGAAATTGTGCTGACCAAGATTAAAGTCACCGAACGACCTGAAGTTGTTGACCGAGCAATAGAGACAATAGATCTTGAGGAAACTAAAGTAGAAATAAAAAAGGAATTTGATGTACATTTCATAGAGGATTCATCATTTTCACCACAGGAAGTAGCTGCGACGGAAATTATGGATTCAAAACAGGAGCAAACTCACCCTTGTGAGATGGTAACACCAAGTGAGGAAGGAGAACCAACTATCAAAATGGAGGCAACAGAAATTCAAGTTACAGAGAAAGTGGAACCAAACATTCAAAAAGCGTTAACAGAAATGAAAGACTCCTCAGCACAGCCCGAACGGCCTGAGGTTGGTGTCCAAGCAGAAGAGGCAATAGAAAAAGCGAGAACAATCAAAATGGTAGAAGTACCCGAGAGCCTTCAGAAGCGATGGGTATCTGAGGGTTCAGTAACTCGTGTGATAGAAGTCACGGGACTGGTTAAAGAATTAGATTCAATGAGGGAGATGATTCAAGCGGAACCGGTGGCGGCCCAAGTTGGCACAGAGCAAGTCGTTTTCCTGAGTCAAACGGAGCTATGTAGCAGTGTTGTGGAGCCTTTAGAAACAACACCGAAACCCTTAGTGCACATCGAGCAAACAGAGAGAACCGTGCCATTCAGTCATCCGGTTCAGCCCGAGGTTGGTGTCGAGGCGGCAGAACCCGTCCCACAAGGGGAAGAGGAACTGGAGCAGGATGTCTGGCTGGATGCAGAGGAGGACATTGGCAAGCAAGAAGGTGCAGAGAAGACTGAGAATGAACCCCAGGAGTCTTTGGAAAGTAAATTGCAAGGTTCTCAGGCCGATGACCAAGAAGAAGAGTTCCTGGACACAACTGGGCATGCTCACATTGAGGAAGAAAGTAGCCCAGAAGAAATACAGGCGTTAGGAGAAATATATGAAATAGAGAGAGAAGGGGAAGACTTTGCACTGGAGGATTCACAAATTAGAAATCTAACAGAGACAAGTTTGATTTGCAAGGAGCTGGACTAAGTCCTCTTCAACTCCAGAATCAAGAAATGGTGAGACTTTTTGATTCTTTCAAATATTAAAGCAATCACCAGATTGTCTTGTTTACCTAATATTCATCTCAATATTGAAGACGCATGTTTGCCTACTATATACTCCTCTTTTAACGACATTCATGATCTTGTCAATGTTTTCTTCAGGTGGAACAGCGTAGAAGTGGAAGGCTGCTGACAAAGGAGAAGAACAAGTAAAGGAAAACTGCAAGAATGGAATGAGACATTTTTCATCCTAATTGTCCGATATACTGTTTTGGGGTATATTTAGAATTATTTATTTGCATATTAATTTCATTAATATGTTCAGCTCTTGCTGTAGAGACAGCATGTAAACTCGAAATCCTTGAACATCATTCATACAGTTTGAATACAGGCACCTACATTCTTAAACTACATACAATTATTTTACCGAGTGCATTTTGATTTATATTTGTAACAGCTGAAATGTATACATATTTGGCTGAAGGAACTATCTCAATCCTGTGCCTTTATAGGTAAAAGATTTTAATTTGCGGTTTTACGAAGTCACTTTGCAATGAATCTTTTGTAATAATAGATGGTATAAATGAATGTGAAAGTTTTAAAACAGAAACAATGCAATCCATATTAATATAATATTTAACTATATAAAAAGATAAAGTCTATATAACAGCTAGTATATTTTGATATGAGGATCTATTCAAGTGAAGCCAAATAGACCGTGGTTAACTGAAAAACAAGGCAATAAGTAAGTTACTAGTAGTAAACTACTCCCACCTAGATAAACTTATCCAGGACAACGGTTTCTTGGCCACACTGATGCAACTGCGTTCACTTTGTACTTAGCCGTTTTTAAATTAAGACATTTTGATATAGTGCAAGGTTGTCACACTGCTCTATGATGTATTACCACACATGTGTTTCAATTGCATTGAACTAAGAACGCATATATATTACTTTAGCAATGTACTACTACAGTAATATATATCACTATGTAATCCACAGCGCCTTAACTGTATTCTACCCATTCGTGGCACCTTGGCCCAGTGTTTCATTTTCAGTAGTTGAAGGCAGCTGGCGATGTCCAAGAGTGTAAGAATGAGACAGGAAATGTGCTTGTAAGAGCAAACTGTATGTTGCGTCACCGATGTATTTAACATTCCTTCCAATCAGATTACACAAGACGTGTAATTACACACTAACGTTTTAAATAAAAATACATGTTTCCATATGCACCAATATATTTACAAATGTGTACAAAATGCCACTGCGATATTCTATTTCAGTAAATGTCTGAAGAATTTTAAGCATACTCTTATTGATGTATTATCTGACCCACGCAACTTGGTTAATTATAGACAATTTTATAAGAAGTCCATTCGGCAAGAAAAGGCTACAAGACAATGTGTGCTCTCAGAACTACATTTATCCAAATATGAATCAAATAGAAAACAATGCATACCGAAAAGTTGCATCCAATAAAATATGAGTACAAAAACCAAAACACTTGATTTTAAATAGGATTTATTGCCTGATACGGAAAAGTAATATATTATACAACATCAAGGGGCTCATTCACATTCATTGAAAGTTTATAACTCATCCGTTTCCAGAGAGATCCGGGCACTCTGTGGCTCTCTGTAACTCAGCAGTCTTCTTTTGTAAACGCCATTTCACAAAACGCTGGTTGAGACATCAGTTGAACCGTTTAAAAGATGACTCTTGCCAGTTCAAACATGACCTTGCAAACAGGAAAAGCAGAACCAGTTCAGGATCTCCACATAGGAACTTACTCATTCTTTGCCAAGACATCCAAAATTAACATGTATACAATTAGAATAGATGAATAGGGCTGTAGCATTAATATACCAGGTAAACCAGCTCAAATCATAATATTTCTGGATGAACAAAGGCTTGACTTTCATGTCAATCTTAACAACATTGACTCTGGAGGCCCATCATAAAGGACTCCATGTATGGAGTTAAGGTTACATCTATAGTGATGAGGTATGAGTTCAGGTTACCTCTATAGTGATGAGGTATGAGTTCAGGTTACCTCTATAGTGATGAGGTATGAGTTCAGGTTACCTCTATAGTGATGAGGTATGAGTTCAGGTTACCTCTATAGTGATGAGGTATGAGTTCAGGTTACCTCTATAGTGATGAGGTATGAGTTCGGGTTACCTCTATAGTGATGAGGTATGAGTTCAGGTTACCTCTATAGTGATGAGGTATGAGTTCGGGTTACCTCTATAGTGATGAGGTATGAGTTCGGGTTACCTCTATAGTGATGAGG
>OMKX01064577.1:0-13106 GCA_900302425.1 Brosme brosme
TAAAGGAGGTGGAGTTCAAGAAGTGACACATGCAGCAGTCCAGGCTGTGACCAAGCCGGGGGTGTGTGTGTGTGTGTGTGTGATGTCAGCGACACACAGGGACACCGCCCACCACCAGGCTATTCTTCCACACCCTCCCCACCCCTTTCTCCCTGTCACTTTGTGGTCCTGAGGTGTTGAGCAAAACCCATGTCAAAACACACACACAGTATTTATTTGGTGATTGGGAGATTTTTTTTTTTCCCCCGCTTTTCCCCCCACTGGTTCACGCACCGTTTTCATAAAAAAAGATTGTTTGCAGTTGATGGAAGTTTGATGGTACTCTTATGTGTTCTTATGAAACTGTATATATTATACATATATATATTGTTATTTAAGGACTTTCCGCACATGGTTTTGTTTTGTAGGGACATTTGACAGCTGATTTCTATTGCTTTTTTCATCATTTTGTTTCGTGTTCAATAATCAATACCAACATCTGAAGAAGCCAAAGCTATTTTTTGCAGGGTTTTTATTTTTTTTATTCAATGTTTCGACGGGAAGGGAGGCTGTGGTATGAAGAAGGGTCCCTGATAGTGTCTGCAGCTGTGAGAGCACAGCATACCAAGGAGGCCCCCAATCAAGCCCCTCCCACTCAGCCACCGTGTTCTGCAGCCTAACACCACATCGCCAACACAGACACTGCTCCCGTCGTTTGAACAGCTCCTTTTTGCAAAAACTACTGTCAAACTCTGGGACTTTGTGAATAACCAGCTTAAGGATTGTTTTGATTTGTTTTTTCCTCCGAAAGGCCACGTCTCGTATGCTGCAGTGCCTGTTAGCGTGTTAAAGTTTGTTTTAAGAATCCATCGAACACTGAATTTTACTTGTCATTTCTGGTTTGCCTTGTGTATAATGTATTAGGGTGCGGGCGCTGTAGTCAGGCAGAAACAAGCCTCTTCTTTCTTTCTTTTTCACGACCAGTTTGCTTACTGTGTAGGTTATGTGAGATGTGTTTTGTTGATAGGTATAAAATGCCCCGATGAATTGCAATGTTCATGTTTGTTTGTGATTGATCGTGTTCCATTTCTTTGCATTGTGTCGAGTTCAATTTGTAGAAATATCCAGGTAGTCCTTCAGTCCAGAACTCTTGCTTGTGTACAGTGTGTAGTTATGAGATGAAAAAAAAGATTCACGTTTGACCTGTAGTTTTGGTTGGCACTGTTTTCGTTCTGCAGGAGTGAGTGAGTGGACTTTGGCGCACGCAATAAGAAACCGCGGTTTAGTTTGGAGTAGTTCTCTTGATTATAATGATTCTCATTATAAACTGTTTATAATGTGGAGGTCTCACCTACTGACGGGACCGCATTGCGAGGGAGTGGAGTGAATATGCCATACAGCAGACTGTCTGCACGAAAGAAAACAATGTCCTGACATTGTGTGTGGTACAGGATTTCAGGAATATGACTCCACTCTGATGTTTTTTGTTTTATTGGAATGGTTCTGGACATTTCACCAACAGGAGTTTGAAACTGTACAGTTGGATTTTGTATGTTTTTTTCCCCCCTCAAATGTGGATACATTAAACTAATGTACATGTTATTCTTTAATGCTTGCATTTTTATATATATATATTTGTTTTTCAAGAAAAGGATGCCAAATAAAAAAAGTTTCATTTGAAAAAAAAACAATGTTTACATGCCTTTCCTGTCCTCAACTCTTTGGCAGTATATCATGTAGCCTTGACAACACTTAAGTCATGTTTCTACCCATCCCTCTAGAAGGCCCTGTCTGCTCTGTGTAGGAGCAGGAGTAACACTCAGAGGAAAGCACAGAGCGTTCTTTCTTCAAGTCCTGGCTCACCTTGAGGTCAAAGCTAAATGAACAGTACAGAGAAGTCTGTACATTTTAACCCTAACGCTGACAATAAGTGCAGGAGTCAACACGATGATTTGGCCTGTGAGATACTGGACTGCACAGAGGCAACAAGCGGAGTGTGTAGACCTTAGTAATATAGATAGGACTAATTACTCACTCTAAATTATGCAAAATGAGTGTATAAAAGGTACCGAAAACAATGGAGTCATCTACACTGTCATTTATTTTCTGCTTTTGCAGAAATTTTTGTAAATCACCTCTCTTAAATATAAACACAGATAAAATGTTAACGAAAATACTGTTTAATTAAAAATCTTAATGGCTTCGGCATGAACACATGACAACACAATAAATGCTGATATTAAAAAAAAGAATCAATAAATAAAATCTTTACACATGCAATGACAATGACAAAAAAAGCTTTTTTAGTAGGCAAGTATTAAAAAAACAAATAATCCAAGGTTAATAATGATTTATAAAACAAACATGTATTCCTACAAGTGGATATTATCAAAGAACGTAACAGCCACGCTTAAAGACCACCAGTAACTTCTGCAGTAACCATGAGCAGGTAGACCGCGTGACAGCGCAACAGCTTGCACCGTTATCCTCACACAAGACATCATATAGTACTGGTAAAAACACATGTTAATTGCACTATCATTACAAATCTGCCCTCGTATGGGGGTTTTCACATTAAAACGGCACTATCAAGGTTATTTCATTTAAGCACAAGCAAACCGCAAAAACAAAACTAAACTCAACCCAAGGAACAGCGCCATCTCTGGTCAATACCAGAAACAACAACGCCGTATTCCGCCAGAGATGCCACTGTTCCCATGCGGTCGAACCTCATCGTTTGCTCATTCTTTTATATCTCCATCCCATAATCCCACCAGTACCGTTTGAGCCTGACTTAAGGCAAAACATATGGCAATTATTCTGTGCAAGCGTACACAGAAGTGCCTCGCGACACTCAAAATGACACTTTGTGTTTTAAATGCTTTTGGTGTGGGACTCCGTGCGGCTGAGCGCCGCCGTCCCGCGTCGCCCGCCCCCCCCTGGGCGTGTTACTACTGTGCACCTTGTAGCTTTGGGTACCTGAGTCCCGGGAAAAAGACGGGCCTGCTTCAGCGCTGCTCCTAATCAAGTGAAATATACACGGGGTTCCCAGAGAGACGTTTTCATTCGGCAGAAATAAACCATCATATATAAATAAGCTATTCACAGAATTAATTTCAGTTAGACCACGGTTAATGGTGAAAAAAGTAACATGATTTAAAAAAAAATAAAACATAAGTACGAGCTTAAAATGAAGACTCCAGCCACGGTTACCACTACACTGAATACACTTCCAGAATGTACTAGATGCTTTTTTGACTCGTTTTATATATCTTTTTTTTAACATCGCCGTGGCAATGATGAGGAGCTAGAAAGGGATCGGTCGCATGAAATCACGCCATCTCAACATGAAGCAACACGCCGGAGATCGCCGCGTTTCACACGACACCAATCACGTGTCAGCTGAAGCACAAACCACACGAATTCCACATGAAAACTCACGTGAGTTCAAACCAACCTCTTCAAAAGTTGAAGCTGCCGGCTGTAAGACACAAAAACTGGAAATATCAACTCAGTTTGTAACAGTTTGTGCTGCCTCGACTTCAACACGTACAATAGCTTGGCAAAAAGTTGCTAAAACACATTGCCACTGTGCACCCCCCACCCCCCTGCCTCAGGAATGGTACCACCAAACCGACAGACCTTCCTTCCTTCCTTAAGACACTTCACGCTCGAGCGTAACCAAACACTCAAACCTCAGAGACTGTACCATCTGTGGTGAATCACATCGTGAATTTGAACCAATCACAATTGTGCATTTTGGTTCAGTTCCAAGAAACTCAGCAATGCGGGCGGCTCCCTCCCCCCTACTGCAACCTTTTGGCATGTATATCTGGACATTCAGCAAAGTGCTTAAAGTGGTTCAATGCAATCTACTGTAATGGCACGGCGTGTACAGACAGACAGACGAGACAGACACGGACAGAACATTGGAGTGTGCGCGAGACAGAGAGAGAGAGAGAGAGAGAGACGGCGAGAGCAAGGGGGAGAGTATGAGAGTGTGTGTAGCTTGAGGAGAGGGCTGAGGCTCCGTGGTGAGGTGGGGCCGGCGGTGCTACGTGGCGACGTGCGCGGCCGAGGGCACGGAGACGAACTCGCGCAGGATGTTCTTGGCCGTCTCCAGGTTGTTCTGGGCGATCATCAGGGCTTTCTGGATGTCCTGGAACGAGTAGCCCTGGGACATCAGGCACTCGATCTCCCCGCTGATGGCCCCCGCGGCGGGAGGGGAGGGCGTGGTGGGGGCCAGGTACCCTGCGGGCACCTCGGGGAGGAGGGGCCGCCCCCAGCGGTCCGAGTTGGCCCGGCGCGGGAGGGGCTTGGGGGGGCGCTCCAGGTCCGAGCCCGCTGCGAACATGGCTGGCGACGGGAGGGTGTGAATACAGGGATGAGACGTGGAATAACAACAACACGGGACAAAGTAGGACTGTCGTTGAGTAATAGGTTAGGGAGAGAGACGCGCATGGTTTAGCAGGACTGGCCCGGAAAGGGGGGCAACAACAGCTGATGAGCGCCAAGTCCCCTGATGGAGTAGGGAGCTTTGCGAGCAGTGGGCGCCAGCGGACCAAAGCACTAACGGGCCGTTCACATCGTGTCTGGGTAACCGTAGTTACCAACTTCCGAGTGGGAAAAGGCGTCTGCGTCACCCTCCGACTTCTTACAGTCAGATCTGAGGTCTCCTACTTTGACAGAACTGATCATGGTGGTCCCAAACCAACGGTTTGCCCAGGATAAGTGTTTTTTTTATTTTTTTATATCCGTGTACGATTTATTAATATATTTATTGTTTATTTGTAAAACAATCAAGACATAACTGTAGAACATGCTGATAGCTACAAATGGCACGTTTCGCCCTATACCAGATATATTATATATTTTTATATAATATAGATTTTAGTGAACTCTTGTGTTTACATGTTACTCCAGGGGGTGTGCTTGCCCTGGGTAGAGGCCTATTAAATGAAAGACACTATTTGCGCTCATGCTTTTGCACTGACGACAACATGGCCAGCCGAAATACCTCGGTGCATGTATAACAAAGCAAACGAGAAAAAGAGGGGCAAAACCAGGACTAATATTGGCGAATTTCAGGTGGAGAGGAATGAAGAACGGTCATAGCCGAGTTTGGAGAAGACTCTGGCGTGCTTAGGGCGGCTGCTGGTTGTTATGAGTGAGTGCTGGCAACCACAGCAGGTGGGAGGGGCCACGTTAGGACAAGAAGCAGGTGCAATGTTGTTTTTTTGAATTCTGCCGAGTAAATGAGCAACTAATGGAGGAGCAAATCTTAAACAGTGTCACTTTAATTTGATAAATAGTCAATATTAATATAGGGTGGCTATAATTCGGGATTAAATTAAACGCCCAACGGTACATCACTGAGTCCCCATACGACCCCGCCCCTCCCTCCGAAATCTACCATCTGTGTGGGCGCGGGAATGCCATCGAGTCAACGCAACGGGAATTCTTCCCGCTTCCCTGATATCGCCCATATGGCGTGAATACGGCATAATACACACGTATTCACATATACTAACTTATATAACGTATACTCATTACCAGCCAAGGCTGCTGGCACAAAGAAACAGCCTCCATACATGAGATGCAAGTCAACCATTTAGAAGGTGGAGAGGACGGAAATTCATCAGACCACGCTTTGATCGAAAGCGACCTCCAAGTGGGGCTCAGAATCATTTCATGCGATCCAAAATGGGAGTCGCTACAAAAACCTGACGGTGCTGCACAACCTAGTATAAAACAAAACAAGTGAACGGCGTGCAGAGTAGCCATAGGAATCAGAAATACAGTGAGAGCCATAGCGTTGTAAGCGGCGGTAGCTGCGAGGTGCAGGTGTACGTACAGGGCTCCAGGCTACCGGGCCGGTCCAGGCTCAGGCTGCTGAAGGCCGCAGAGGTGCCGGAGATGTCGGAGAGCGTGCGCCGGGTGGGGGCGGGCGGGGCCATGGGCCGGGGGTAGTCGTACTCGTACACGCCCTCGGCCTCCGTCTCCGCCAGCTTGTCCTGGGACGCCACGGGGGACTGGCGCGGTCGCTCTGCGCGGCGTTCGTTGAGAGCACGATGTGGAGAGAAAAGGAAGGAAGATGGGAAATGAAGGGGGTTTACAGTGTGAAAGGCTGCACGATGAATTGCATATTAATCAAAATAAAGATTTTTGGCCTTTGAAATTAGCTAATTGTGAAAGGTCGCAATTAATGACAAAAATGTATTATGAAAACAATAAATCTAATTTGTACGCCTGTTGCGTTTAAATCCAATTACAAACCAACAACACAGCGATTTTTTTACTATTTCGTTTTTTATAAACAGTAGGCGCCAATGAAAATGTATTGAATTGATAATAACAACAAATAATTGCAATCACAATATCGGGCAAAATAATCAAGATTATAATCTTGCCATAATTGTGCAGCGCTACCAGGGAGTACCAAACAGATATTAACAATGAGGACAATAAAGACAAGATCAGTGTCATGTTTACTGTTCCTTCTATGTGAAAGTATGACTAATTAAACCTGTTTGTTAAAAATGGTCAATTGGTTTACCCCTACACAAGGCAACCGACCCAACAAACTAGACAAATAATTGTTTACAGTGCACCATGTCCTAAAAACATCAAGACTTCGAAACAACTATACAAGTACGCTCTGCTAGATGAGACACTGTTTGAACGCCTGTGCTCCTGTTGCAAGAGGCCATATGACTGGAGACACGTCCTCAAAACAATAACGGGATACCCAAATAAATGCATCAATACAAATAACAATGAGGTGTAGGAGTCAAATGAGACTACAACTCCCAGAATGCCCTTTTCCTCATGTCAAAACCAAGTGGCAGCCATGTGCGTCTGTGAGGCTCCAGCAGGAGAGACTAACATGTAGTTCCTCTAACGGCCTTTAGGCGGTTCACAGTGAGTGGCATTTCATTCTCGTACACAAAGCCAATATTACTTTTCTTTGTTCGGTAAGGATCTCAGTGGCTAGCTCATCTTCATACTATGCATTTTCCCATGATCCTGGTTGGCACTTATATTTCATTCAAAAGTTATTACGGATTGAATATTAATTTGTTTTGGCCAGACTGGTGTGAGTCAATCATTCAAGTCCCGCCCTCAAGTACGAAATATAAGTAAAAAATATTTGTTTCTGCTGCTGGTTGCACAACTCTTAACCAATAGTAAAACACCGTCGATTTACACGGCGTATGTAAGCCAATGGGTGACGTGAAGCTTCCTCCATATTTATGGTTGAAACTCAAGCATGTAAGTTCCTGCTGACCGCTTCAATTAGCAAGCTTTGTACAAGGTTGAACTGATGTGCGACAAGAGCCGTCGAAAAACCCCAGCCATGCACTTCCGACATGATTGATGACTTAGTGCAAACTGAATTTATGCGTTGGAGCACGTGGGGTCGGTAGAATGTAGCCGTTGCACACAGCAAGCCGTGCTCATTTCCAGATGCAACCCTTGTATAAAATAGTCCACAAATCATCGTGACGGAGGGGGAGAAAACAAAGGCGTTTCTCATCCCCTTCATTAGGCAGAAAGTCAATAACTGCACTTCACTCTGCACCGGCTCCTCACAGTATGTCAATTAATCTCTCTACGCATGCCACACACTTCCCTGCTGACAAAGACAGCCCTGTGTGTTGGTCTCTCCATGTGTAAGAGTGTGTGTGAGAGTAAGAGAGAAAGAGTGAGAGAGAAAGTGAGTGAGTGATTGAGTGAGCGAGTGGCATAAGCTACAAAGTTTGCTCTGCGGTCTTAATGCCCAGCACATGTGCATGTCGTGTTGAAATACATCTCTGATCTGCGTGTGTGTTATGAGCCCACCAGAGCTCCCAGGTTATCAGGGACAGGCCTACGCTCTGTTCCCACGATTCAAACCGAAGCATGGTGAAGCAACTTTTATTAAAAAAAATGAAATAAAAACAGACCACAGATCTGGAACAAACTTCCAGAGCATGTGAGGTCTGCCTCACCACATCATTCTTTTAAATCAGGGCTCAAAATAATCTGTTTTCCACAGCTTTTAACTAATATTGTATTGTATTGTATGTATTTTCTTGTTTTTTTACATCCAAATATTATCCGTTTAACATTTGAATTACCTTTTAATGATTGTCCTTTAAAAAAAATCCTTTACATGTGATTTCTTCCTTTGTAAAGTACTATGAAGGGCCTTGTGTTTGAACAGTGCTATATTAATTGACTTGCCTTGCCTTGAAATTGCCAAAACGGCCAATCGGCCCACGGTTAATTCTCACAGAGAAAGTGTAGCAGAAGAAGCTATCCATTGCTCTTCAGTCGACAATGCAAGCCATGTTGTCTGTGCTCATAATATTCTCACTAGTGCAGGCAGACTGAAGAAACAGCCATGGTGATGGCAATGCTACTGGATCTAACCTAATGTGCTAATGTCATCAATGTTTGCAATGTGTAAACGTTGTGTTCGGTCACAATGACCAGAGGAAGTAAACGTTCTCCTGTGTGTGCACTCACATGGTCACAAGGGGATGGAAAAGGAGAAGGTATGGCTTGCCAAACAAATGACGACAATGGATTCTGCAGATCAAATAAGCACACCATCCTTTTCTTTTGAAGCATTTACAGAAGCCAATTTACCTACAAATGTTAAAGGGATATGAAATAAAAAACTATAAATTTGCACTATTTCCTGCGCTGTGGTGGCAGCGCAATTATATAGTTAGCTGCTTCTGGCTGGGTAGTCTATGCGGTGGGATACCTGTCAGCGGCGCATCACAGGTAGCCTTATAATCATGGCGCCGAAAATAGTGCCGAATTATCTGTGTTTGTAATTATCTGTGTTTGTAGACAACCCAAGATCTTGTGTCGTTTCTGGAACTCGTTTTGCATGAGTGACTATTCGTAAACTTTGGAAAGTGATTGAATGTGTATTCCCTTCCAATGAACACAAGCTAGGCTAGTAGCTCTGCAAGTCAATGGAAGTGAACTCCCCTTCTGGATGCATGATTAATGATAACATTTTAATTAAACGACTCGTCTGAGTCCTGGTAAGAGAGGCAATGGGCGTATTCCTTTAAGCAACAATTTGCATATAGATAGACTTGTGAAAAAAAAACGGATTATGATCATTTAATCTAGGACGTTGGCAAGACAATACTTTGCTGACCAAATTCACATCCTTCTTCCACTGTTCTAATGGCATCAGTAGTAATTGAAGACCTCGCTGTCAGCGGCTGATGAACAGTCAGTTCCGCTGCTCAGTACTCATGGCAGACTCACTTTGGGCAACTTTGCCTGATTCAAAGTGTCCGCAGGTAATTTATGATAATGTAATGCATCTGAAGAGTGGTGTGTGCGTTGCTGCCCTTGTAAATGGAGTAGATGCAAAATAGATAGTTCCCGTGCGTTACCAGAGTCGAGGGACTGTGCTGAGGCTGCAGCCTCGGGCCCGGCTGCCTGGTCCTGGATGTTACACATGGACTCATACACCTGGGGGTCGTCCAAGTCTTCACACGTCATGGTGCTGAGAGGAGGATAGAGAGGCCCGACCACATGACGGGAAGAGGATATTCTCTCAGAATTGTCAACACACAAACACACACCTTTCCAAACTAATGCTGAAGCACCCTCTGGTGGCCATATATAATACTGTCTCTGCTTAAAAACATAATGAGATGTATATAGGCTGAAATTGCCCTCTATGGGAACCGTTAAACAGATTATCAGGTTATTTTGATGAAAGTACGGAGCACACCCTCATATCCACTGGCTATATGAGGTTGAGGGTTGAATCCATCTGTCTTATTCACTGCTGCGATTCTTATGCCGCATATTCGTGTCATAACTGATAGTTGAAGCGATTTTACTGTGTTTCTCGCTTTTTCGTGTCCTTCATTCGTTTTGTGCCTGGTGTGAAAGGACCTGAATTTGCCTAACCTTCGCGGGTCTTGACACCGTGGTGGAAATGCAGAAAACAAGGGGCTGAAGGAACCCTTTAGTCCCTTGAAATGTAGTTCCTGGGACTAAAAGTTCCGGGTAATTTTGGTGGAAACGCGAGCTGATTATATTAGCGTTGTTGGGAGATGCATATGGCCGGGTTTAAAACATAGCCCATGGTTTACAATGATACATCAATCATAACGATAACAATAACAATGTTGGAAATCTCAAGGGGATCAAGACTGGGCCATTTTAAAACTTGTGTATAGCAAGTGGAAGAGGGAGGGTGACTGGCTCTACCAGAGATCGTTGTGGCGGGACGCCTGAGCTGAGGGCGGCGGGGGTACGAGGGCCCCTGGTATGACCCACGGGGCCCCAGAGGCCGGTAGGGAGGTGGGGCTCATGTACTCGTTCTCCTCCCCCTCGGGGAGCACCATGTCATCGCTCACCGCCGCCGACGCAGCCGGGAATGGCCTGCACAGAGTAGGGACGGGGAGAAGAGAGAAGAGGAGTCACGTGAGCATTGGGATTCACTGCCTCCACAATCCTTGTAGCGTCAGGTTGACTATAGTAATGTTTTGACAGAGGGCGCTGTAGTGCATTTGCCTCTAGTCAATTCACATCAACCATGTTCTGTCCGGCCAGGTTCCTTTAAAAAACACAATGGCGGATATACCCCACATTACCGGAGATCTACTGGACAACTTGATCCATAATTTATATCTTAGTCTGGCTGAAAGACCACAGGAGACAGAAAACCAATGGAGGAGACCATCTGTCTTACAAAGCGTAAAATAAAGATACTTTTTTTACCAAATAGAAAAAACACATTCTGTATGTCAGATATAATATATTTTACAGCTTATGTGCAAACACGTACGCAACATCTGACATGCAGTCCATCCTCCTGTTCAAGTTAAAGGAGAACCAAAGCCTGTGATCACGTCTTTAAAAAATGACTTGGGTTTATTCATTCTGGGGCAGGGCTGCCGGCTCCCCTGTAAACACCCCTTCCACTCAGTTTCAATAAGCAGAGGACAGGTGTGTCGCAGCTAGCTTAAATCAGCAGGTTCAGGTTAACCCCGTCAGCCAAGCAGAGGTTATGCATGCAGTAGCATGTGTTAGCCCAAGTGGTGATGGCGTTTGGTTCTCCTTTAAGGGAACGTGTGAGTGGCACAACGGGATTCCTGAGGCGCTGTGGAAGAGCTCCTCAAAATATGAATCCACTGAGAAGCCTCATTCATTCTGCATGAATGGGAAGAAGAGTGGAACAATAGTATTCTTTGTTGAGGAAGTCGACCGAGCTGCAGACGTTTTCCCTGGACCGATGACGGCCAGATGTGGAGGCCGGCGCTTCCCGGAGCCGTTGAGCAAGCGTACCTCGCAGCCTGGCAGTAGATGATGTTGGTGGCGGCGGGGATCTTGGCTGCCTCGGCCCCGTTGGTCTGCAGGGGGGCCGGGGGCACCGCGGACAGCAGGGCCTTGGACACGGGCCGGGGGACCATGTAGTTGGACGCCCAGCCGGGCTGGTCCGGGGTGGAGGGCAGGGGCCGCCTCTGGAGCCGGACGTCCTGCGAGGGGGGGATCGGCGAGGGCCGCTCGGGCGGAGGAGGAGGGGGGAGCTCACGCAGGGACGGGGGCAAGGGGAGGGGCTTGTCTCTGTGAGGAGCCAGGACCTAGGCGGCGGTGGTGGTGGCGGGGGCAGTGGAGATTGTTAATAGCAGTAGAACAGTTTCCTGAATCATTTATCCTAGACGTGTGGGTCGCGCCCCCTACTTGGGCTGCGGGGTACTGCAGGTGGGCCGGCAAATTATTCACACAATTTTCATGTTTTCAAAACATTCTTGGTTACGATAATTTTGTGATAAAATGCATCATTACTATTCTATTTATAGGTACATATGGTACTCAAGTAGCCCAAGTATGGGTTCTTTTGATATTTGGTATGGTTGCAACACACATTTTATGTGTTTAATGTTGCTGCTGGGCTTTCCTTTTTGTTGGATTAGATGAGGACAGGAAAAGACACCAAGAAACTTGCCTTAGCGGTAGCCCCCAGACCCATCGCCCCCACAGAGGTGGTGGGCCTCTGCTGTAGGAGATCTAGTCGGGGGGGCACAGGGGGGAGTGGAGACACAGGAGAGGATGGACGCTCTACCTGTACACACACCACACACACACACACAAAACTTTTATTCATGTTCACATAGGACAGTAGGTCATTCTTGAACATAATCATTTACGAGAGAATTCCTCGTCTCTACACTTTTGATCTACAAAATGTAACATTTCCATTGAGCGGCCCATCAATTGAGAAGCACCAGCGGTAATGTGTCTGTACGTGTACAGCGGTGGCTGGATGATGGGTGTACATAAGGACACGGCTCTAGTACCTTGGTGCACGCCAGCCTGCTCATGACCAGATGTTGGTCCTCCAGTCGGTCGTCGTCATCCTCCTCGTTGCCCTCGGCCCGGCAGGGCCCCTGGAAGCCAGCGAAGGAGGCCCCGTTGGGCTTTGGCCTGAAGGGGTCCACGACGATGGGCTCGGTCCCCTTGATCTCACAGCGGCAGAACGGGCAGCCCTGCCCTTCGGACTCCTGGTGAAGGCAGTGGACAGCATGTTTGGGAGAAAGGTAACTTTTAACGGAGCGTTTAAAAGTTAGGCTGTGTGTTTGCAAGAACATTGAAAGGGTAAGGCTGTGACGTTGTAGGGTCGCTTACAGGTCAGCCTGCATGTGGTTGCAGGAACGTTTACAGGTCAGCCTGCGTGATTATAGGAACGTTTACAGGTTAGCCTGCATGATGTTGTAGGAACGTTTACAGGTAAGCATGCATGTGGTTTCAGGAACGTTTACAGGTTAGCCTGCATGGTGTTGTAGGAACGTTTACAGGTTAGCCTGCATGGTGTTGTAGGAACGGTTACAGGTTAGCACGCATGTGGTTGTAGGAACGTTAACAGGTTAGCACGCATGTGGTTTCAGGAACGTTTACAGGTTAGCCTGCATGGTGTTGTAGGAACGTTTACAGGTAAGCACGCATGTGGTTGTAGGAACGTTTACAGGTTAGCCTGCATGTGGTTGTAGGAACGTTTACAGGTTAGCCTGCATGGTGGTTGTAGGAACGTTTACAGGTTAGCACGCATGTGGTTGTAGGAACGTTTACAGGTTAGCCTGCATGGTGTTGTAGGAGCG
>OMKX01064581.1:0-28143 GCA_900302425.1 Brosme brosme
CGGGGCCTACCAGGGGTTTCCAGTTGTCTGTTTGTCCAGCAGCAGCTGTTTCTCCTCTTCAGAGAACTGCAGGTCCAGCTCAAAGGAGTTGTTGTCCAGATCGTGGATGTACTGCTCAATGTTGCTGCTGGACCTCTGCGGTGGCAGGGACTCTGGAGCGGACAGCGAGTGGGACGAGCTGGACTGGGTGACCTGCATGCTGCTGAACTGGCTCAGCAGGTCGTCGTACTGTGGTCCCAAAGCAAAGGGTTAGGAGCTGGACATGGCTCACTGGGTCCTGTACGTTTCAGTCACGTTGTGAGACGCCCCGTCTTCCACTCTACCTCACAATCAATTACTGTGAGAGGGAAAGAACAGTTTAGGAATGAGGGAGTATCTCACGTTTCCGTAGCAGTCTTCGTCATCCTCAGACATGGCCGGCAGGTAGGGCGTTAGCTTGGGAGGAGACTGCAGGTGGAGATCATCCCAGGATATGGTCTCAAAGAAGGGATGCCGTCTCAACGGGTCGTAGCCTCCCATCTCCTCACAACCAATCCTCATTGAAGGGTCCAGAGACTGATCACAAGAAGGTTATGTTGATGTATTGTTGTATGGTCAATATTGAGTTTCATCTGGGATGTTTGCAATATGAATCACACCGGCTTTATCATCCACGTATTACATGCAGTCTAATGGCTGTTTACCTGCTTCTCCTTTTGCTTGAAAAACTAAAAACATGACCTACCAAAAGCCTTTGAACGAGATCCTTGGCTTTGGGGAAGAATTTCTCAGGGAACTCGTACTCCAGCTTTGTTATCTTCTGGAATATTAGGTACTCGTTTCTGCAGCCGAGCAGTTATGTGACACAAGGGGAGGGGAGAAAGAGTTAATGTTAGCATAGTGACAGTGACTGACAGTAATTGGAGGGAGGTTTCCTAGGGCAAGAATTGGATGCACGCTAGTAACATATATAATCATTCAGTTTCCCATCAAAAGATTCAACATTTAGCCAAATCTTGTCTCACTAGTTTTATAATGGAGTCAAAATATGTTCTGCTCTCTCAAGTACTGTTGTAATCTCCTAGTATATTATTGGTAAGTTATTAGGTTTAGAATTTGATCCAACATTGATTCCAACTCATTCTGCGCGCGAACAGTGAAAAGATGTACGATGCTTACCCAGCTCTGAAGGGTGGTAAACCTGCTACCAGCTGATATATTATACATCCCAGGGCCCACAGATCCGAACTGAAAACAAAGCAGGAAGTTACGTTGGACCAAAAGGTGCTAAATAATCGATCAATCATTATGACGGCCCCTCTGTTAAGTGAACAGGGATGGAGCTCCTTCACCTCTTGCAGGCGGACTTATCCGTGAGGAGCTCTGGGGAGACGTACTGGGCCGTTCCCACAAAGGAGTTTGCTTTAGCTGCAAAACAATGCAAAAGGTTGATTCCAAAATGAAAGCCAATGGTAGTAAACGTACTGAGACTCATTGCAGGTGTGAGACTGGTCAGTGGTCCGACTTACATTGCTTACTGTCAGTTAACTGCTTTGCGGTCCCAAAGTCTGTGATTTGGATGTGCATGTCTTCACTCAGAAGAATATTCTCTGGCTTCAAATCTCTGTTAGGAAACAGACATGAGTGAGGCCAGATCTTCAGCAAGATCATTACATGACGAAGTAATGGTTTAACTACATTAATTGAGACAATTGATCATCTTACCTATGTATTATCTCCTTATTGTGTAAATATTCTAGAGCACAAACTATTTCTGCTGAGTAGAATCTAGTACAGGTCTCATCAAAAGAACCAATTTTACGAATGTATTTTAGAAGTTCTCCATTCTTAGCATAGCTAAGACCAAAATCTGAAAAAAAAGTGTTAAGGAAAAAAGACATAAAAAAGAATTGATGTGATTAAGAGACACTGTAATCAGGACCGCACAAATGCAGTCACAGGAACTTTAATAACCTGAGCCATTTGAAAAAGAACAGCATGTTTTCAGTCATTCTCCACAAGACACGGCATGTCATCTTTGTTTAAGGATACACAACTTCTCGTCATCTTGAAAGGTGAAGTAGAGTTTGACGAAGAATGGGTGATCTAGGTTTGACAACAGATCTCGCTCTCTTTTCACATACTGGGCTTTTTTGGACTTCACAATATGCCGCTTGTCCAAAATCTTAACTGAAAAAACATATTGAGAGAAGAAGTTCAATACACACAGGAGCAATTAGTCATGAGGAACCACTAAATCCTACTCTTCAGTGCCACCAGCTACTCAGCACATGTCCAGACATCTGATTTTACCTACTTGCATATTCTTTCCCCGTTGATTGTTCCTTTGCCAGGACAACCTTTGAAAAAAAATCAGAAGGATATAATCCATCACCTGGGATTTCTATTTATGCGCCTTAACATATCCACCTTCTCCTCAGCCACGTCTCATCAGTAAACCTCAAATAATCCGCAGATGATTCACTGAAGCATCTTGACCACAAGAATGCCTGCATGTAACAACATCTATCCAGCGCTGATCAGAAGCTAAATGGAATGCAGGTAACGTACTGTCGAGAAGGAGCCCTCTCCCAGGATCTTGCCAAACTTGAAATCCTCAGGCCTCTTCTTGCGAGGCTGGGAGGCCTGTATGGCCGTCTGCGTCCGTAGCTCTGTGCCCCGGGCCTCTGAGGAAGGGCCCTCCATGCTGGGGCAGTGGCTGCTACTTGCACCTGGGATAGCAAGTGGCGAGCAGGAGTCAGGCTGATTTCTTACCATTGATGGATGTGGGCAGGGACAGATGACAACGCTGGTCTGAATGGGCACAACATCATACTGGAACAGGAGGGAGAAGGAAGCAGTTAGATGACAGAGTTGCAATGATGCAGGAATCTATAAACGCAGATGCTTTGGAGATGGAAACGCGTCCCATTAAACCCATATGCAACCTCATTTTGATGATTTAAACATTGAGCTCAGCAAGTGAAAGCCTCAAATGTACTTGGAATTCATAAGTAAATATAGTTCTTAATTATGGCTAAATGAATGTGTCTTTATATTCAAGGAAATAGTTTTGAGCCCTGAACCAATCTGCATGATCAGAAACATAGGAAGAGATAACAAAACCCATACCCTAATAGTTATTAATCTTATACACACATTAATAACGCATAGTTTAAGAGTGCTCAAATGGTCTTCCCATGCCCCCACATCAAAACTGAGTTAAAACTCATTAATAGTTTCCTTAACAGTTGAAGTGATGAATAAACAGGTTGATAAAAGCATGCCATGCTATCCACTTGGTATTATGATATGTGACATTTGGATCAAACAAACTAAATATCACAAGAGTACATAGTTTTTGCTCTTGGCAGGAAGCCATTCATTTATTCGTCGAACTGAGGTCTTATATTTAGGATTGGAAACTTCGTGGACAAGACACTGAGGAACGGCCCGTAAAACGAGTTGATACACTGACGGTCCCACCCTGCAGGGCGAAGAGGAGGAACACTGTGTATACAACTGCTCAACCGCTCACTGCACCAGCTTACTGTTTCCATATTAGTAAATTGGTATTTCATGACATAAAAACAAAATACATGGATGTGAAATCTGGCGAATACATTCCCCGAGAGGCAAACTTATATTGCATTGTCACGGTCTGAGAAATGAGCACAAGTGCCATGTTTTGTTTCACGCGATGTGTCTTTGAACCTCTCCAACTCTCTGCTAAATAAGTAGGACCGTCATTAGTTAGAAAGGTCGTCTCACTAGCGAAGGCTTCTTGTTTCAGTCTAATTAATAAGAGGTAACGTTAGATCACTGGGGTTGAAAGGTGTGGTCCTTAATCCAGGACTCGTCTCTAAAGCTCTAAAATGACTATTTGGCTTCATCACTGGGAAGAAAGCATGATTACTTCATAGGCCGAATGTTACCGAGGCATCAAGAGTACTCGGATAACCATTAGGCCTGAACAAAGTTTCTTAGCGAGCTCGTAGCGTTAGCTAACAGCGAGCTAACATGAGCTAGCGCTGCCTGGTAAACCGAGAAGCCGGCCATTGACAGCAAGTTACAAACTTAACAAACCTCGCCGATGGCCTAGCTTTTAGATGGACCGAATATGAAACGAACTGTTATCTGGACGTGCGTTTCATTTTCCCTCAATTGTCAAACGTATACGCCTGGCGGTTGTAAAATATGAATTAGCTGGCCGTCAAAGTACTGTGAACATGTTTGATAACATGTAGCACCATAGCTAGCTCTCTCGTTAGCTCAGCGTCGTAAGAAGCGCGAACCTGCAGACCCGTCTCATGAAGAGCATTCAGAGAAGCTAACATGCTAACCTTCTCTGACCACCACGACCCGCTTAGGAACCACTGGCATGTGTTACACAAAACATGTCTGCGCTAAAAAACATCACACCAACAAAAACTATTTAGAGTACTTGTAATGCCAAATAAGACCGGGTGTTGAAGCCGCTAAATGAACTTAACATTCGCTGTTCTACTGGCTCCCAACGCGTTAGCAGTCATAAGGCGGACTAGAAGCTCCTCTGAGGCTAGCTGTTCAGATGAAGGCCCGAGGTAACGATGTGTTGTCAAACAGCCTTCACATTACACACCAGAAGCACTGCCATCGAAGTGGCACAGACGTGGAAACTACAATACTTGCCAATTGACTTGTGGCTCTTGCCATGGAAGTTTTCCGCGAGTATTTATTAGGAATAAAATAATTACAGAACCTCCAGTAATGGCTGCCTCTGCGCCTTCATTTTGGAGCTGTGACGTCGTTCCACAACAATGTTACCGCAAAGAGAGGAGGACAGCCCCGCTGTGTCCGCCCCCTCAACACATTACAACCCTGTTCAAAAGAGAGGACAGTCCCACCGTGTCCGCCCCTCAACACATTACAACCCTGTTCAACTCTCTTTATTGATACGGAGACAGATCGACAGTTCCATTTCCATGTTGCATTATTGGACGCACCACCGGTGAGGCTGTTGGGTCTGTTTATACCCGATTCGATATTGACGAATTTAAATAATATCGTTTTATTTTCACCCTTTTCCCACATATCCTGTGAATTCGTAACACATAGGACTAGCCAGAAGTTTTGCTGACGTTCCTTTTATACCAATACCTTTTTCCCATTCACACATATCATAATTTACACATAAAATACACGGAGACATGTAAAATCAACAATTGTTTATTTACAAATGTGTATTACTTTGACTATTATCTAAATAGTTGGCCTACTTCCGTTATATCTTATAAACATCACTTGTCACCCCCATCTTCTGCTTTATTTGTATTTCTTTCCCCTTCATCATCATCTTCCTCTTCTACATCACCATCATCCTCATCAGCATCACCCTCTTCACTAGAATCATCCTCTTCTTCAGGAGCACTAAATAAAAAGGACAGATGAAAGCTAAGACATTGTCTATTCAATATGTCAATATGATCCCACAAGCCTTTGGATTCTCACCACTGTGGCCGGTTCAGACTGAAGCATTCCCTTCCTGAGTCCACATCAAAGGGATCTGCAAAAAACAGCATTCGTTATTGGCAGCTGCCCCAAATAATACAATAAATCGTAAATAGTAAAGCTTCTTACTGTATATGTCTGTCTGTTTTTAAATTCTTATTACTGTCATGCACTGTACTTCTGCTTTGACACCCACATCTTCTACAATGAGGATTCCTGAGAAATGTCTTATTTTATGCGGCAAAGGTTTTGGTACAATTGCGAAAAATAATGTTAGTATCCCTCTTTTACCAAAGTCCTCCTCCTCCTTTGGAGCAGCAGTCAGGTACTCCTTCTCTGCAGAGAGAAGCTCCGCCTCTGACTGGCAGGCTGCGTAGCGGGCCAGTATGACTTTATTCAGGTCCAGGAACGCGGTCCCCCACTTGAATTTATTCAGCAGCAGCATCGCCAGGTCCTGGAATCCTGCGTAGGTTAACATTCCCAACCAAAATCCTACATAAACACTACATTCAAAATATTGTATATAAAGAATATTGCGAAAAGTGGGTGAGTGGAAATTGTAATAATCGTTAAGAAACTATTACATCTCATTTAGAATAAACATCAGGGCTGTATTTTTAATTAGATGTACAATGCTAGGAGTCCGTCCCCAAGATACACTGTTCAAAGATTGTCTGTAAACATTGTATATTATTTAAATATCAAAATATAAATGAGCTACAGGAAACTATTTAAAATACAAAATACCAGTGTCTTGTATTATTTCATTCATGAATAATCATGTTATCATTTCAGGCCACACCTACGATGCAGAAGGTGGCAGCAAACGCTTCCACACAGGATAACTTGCAGGGCTTGCCGTAGTTGACTGGGTTGGCTGCAACCAGATATGGCAGCAGCCTCGGATGGGACCCAATCATTCTGTTGAAGGGAGTCTCTTCGAGTTTGGCCCAAGAACAATCAATGACTGCCAGTCCACTCTGAGCCACTATTCCTCTGATGAGAAAGACAATATTGCGTTTCGCATTAAGGATACATTTTATTGTCGTTTGTGGCTGACAACAGATAAATGCAGATATCCGATTGCAACATAAGCACATATTACACATGGTGAAATGCATTTGTGTGCTATTTAAACCTACAATCTTTTCCTGTACACTGGCATATCCACACAAGTATATTTTTCATTATTATGATATTGTGCTTTTTCCTTTGCGCACAGGGATGATGAGTCAATTAAAGAATTGTCAGGGTTGGGTCAGATTAATAAAGAATTGTTCAAATATTACAAGGAGATGATAGATGTTGGTGTGGCAAATTACAAAGAAGCCAGTGTGTCTTTCCACCATTTCTAATAATAATACTAATGGAACAAATGACCCGTAGGGATTTTTATAACTACAGAATTGATTTGCTTTACTGTTTTGAATGACTTTAATATCTATAATTACCTAATTCCTCACCATCTACACATGACCTTATTATGACTGGATTGAATGTATCACACGCTCTGAAGTGGAGGAGAGGGATCTTGTCTGCCATTTAATCATGGCAATATTATGGTATATCAGTATAGCAGCATTTAAGGTGATCCAACACAACATCCACTAAGCTCCTAATGCATTTGAAAACACAGGTGTGGGGACTCGGTGTTTACCTGTCGGCGGGTGTCACATACTTGGTGCCCATGGGACTCAGTATGAGGCCGTTGAATCTCTGGTTCAGACGCAGAGTGCGTACGAAGCCTTTACGCACCAGCTTACGGCCGGTGCAGCGCTTGGGGTCGCAGTGACCCAAGTCCCACATGGCGAGGGGGCAAGGAAGCTTCACCTGAACGGCGGCATCCCGTGGCTGTAAACTAGCTGAGGGCCGAAAACATACAATTACAAAAAACAATCCTGTATCTTCACCAAATGTATGTAGTAGCAATAAACTATTTATTAAACCGATGGTTTAATAACAATTAAAGCATACACCCTAAGGTCTATTACGTGATCATATTATGCCATCAGCAGAAACAACATTGGTTGGCTGTAAATGTAATACATTCCAACTGTTTAAATTCCAAGTTTTATTTAACACATACAAAAGCATACATGTACAACTAGTAATGAAATGCTTGCTTAAATAAAACAAAAAAATAAAAATAAATAAACAATAAGAAAAGAATATGGACAATTAAGTAGTAATAAAGTAATGTAAACAGGACAAATAAGAGTACTTCTATGGAATAAAATACATGTATTATCACTGTGAAAGTAGGAATGCAAATGCAATGCCGCTATTTGTATATTTCATGTACATATGACGTCATTACAAAAAAAAACTTTTGTGTTTAATGCAACTTACAGCGTAGTTTGAAGCAGCATGTGGTTAAACACATGGTTTAAACTTTACCTTCTAGTGCACAGTGCATTTCCTCTGTGAACCTTTCCAGAGATTTCCCCTTCATCTTGTGTCTTTTATCCTTCCCCTTGTGGTCGGTGCGATCAGACTGAGCCTGTTTCTTTGGTCCCATGTTGGCTACTACTACTCTAACTACTAATCTACCTACTACTCAGCAGGTTACTGAGTAGAAGTTAGACCCTGGTTACAGTTGCAGGGTGGAGTTGTTGGACTCAGCTGTTGGACTTCAACTCTGATCTAGTTAGCAATATTTACTAGTCATAATCAATCATTATTTAGAAAAATCTCTAAGAGGTGTTCGTGAGCTTAACAACTAGATAACCTACACGAAGCTATGTAAACATGAACATCCTATCTCCACATATGTCCAATGTGTTGTTAAATTGCAAGTAGACCAGTCAGAGCGGAGGAACACGCGCGCGAAGGGACGAGCAGCGCATGCGCAGTGATCATGTGACTGGTCACCTGACCGCTCCGTCCCGTCCGTGTGTCATGGAGGCGAAGTTCTTTAGCAACACTATGTTATAACATCGTTGTTTCTATTGCGTGTATTTATATGAAATAACAGTTGACGCTATGTGGTCATGGCGGTACTTCTATCTTCTCCGTAAGTAAAGTCCACTCATGTCTCGGTTGGCTAGGTGCCATTTATGCTACACACATTATAACACATTTAAACCACTAACGTTAAATGCTACACACATTATAACACATTTAAACCACTAACGTAACGTTACCCATCCCGTCTCTTCAGTGACTCCTGCATTAGCAGGGAAAATGAAGATTGTGGACGAACCAAACACGTTTGGGTAATGAAAGACATAATCCTCCTGGAATTCTTCTAAATTCAGTCAGATTTTCGAATAGCTGTTTCTCTCTTCAGATTGAACAACGCTGTGTTGGCACAAGGAAGTAGATTACAGCCCAGAGTGACGCCATCCCCAGCCTCGGGTACAAACAATGGGTCTATTTTGGTTGTTGTTAATTATAATGATTACATTAAAGAATATATTCTAACCTTCATTCATTTTTGTTTTTAGGTCCAGCTCATCTCCATCGTTTGGCTGGAAAGTGCTTTAGTTTAATAGAGTCTATGTAAGTTCACTCTAAAACACCACCCAGGCCTTACCATTTCATTATAATCAATTGTTTATATATCCCTCTCTATATACCTTTAGATATCTATAAATGTATATATATCTATATAATAAATCATTTATAATTCTAATTTATTGTAGAATCAATATCACTGTCATTTTCTGTTCATGTGTATTTTGAACAGGTATAAATATGAATTCTGTCCATTCCACAACATCACCCAACATGAGCAGTCCTTTCGATGGAACGCTTACAGTGGAATACTCGGGTAACAAACTGCACTTTGTGAAAATCACACACATGCTGCATTGGAGCAAATGTCCCATCTGACTTCATGAGGTGACATTAATCTTGTCCTCATATGAACTCGTTTGCAATTTTCCCCTCCAGGATCTGGCAGGAGTGGGAGATCGTGAACAATTCTTTCACAGGCATGTGGATGCGAGATGGGGATGCATGCGCAAGTAGAAATAGACAAACCAAGGTGTGGAACATTTTACACAGCCTTGTTTTGTACCAAGAGTACCTTAATCTCACTATATGTGGATTAGCAAGCTAATCGGATGTGAATGTTCAGACACACTGACATTCGATGTGTAATCAGATCTTGATTGAAGGTATTTTACCACATTGGTCACATAATTAAGTTATAAATGTCCAAATATATTCTGAAAAAGTAGCAGGTAGATGGCCCAAAACAGCAGTGGTCGCTTTTCCTCATCCAAGCATCATTGTGGACTATAGGTTGAACAACGTTCTTTATCCACTGCAGGTCCATCTGACGTGCGGTGGAAGCAGCCAGCTGGCCGCGGTATCCGAGCCCAGCACGTGTGTTTATCATCTGACCTTTCAGACGCCGCTGGTCTGCCATCCACACTCTCTCCTAGGTAGGCAAGCTAACACAAAGGAAACTGATCTTGGTGTACTGCACCAAAAAGAACTAAGCAACATATCCAACAGCAAATTAGCATTTAGTGTGAGAGGGGAGTTAGTCCCGCCGTAAAAGAGTCCTAGTAAAGACTACTTCTGACGCTGGTGTCCTGCCCTCAGTCTACCCCGTCCTGGCTGAGACGCTGCAGAAGGAATGGGACGAGGCAGAACAAGCTCGCTACGAAGGACTCATTACGGAACAGGTATGGAGCCAAGTTTGAAATCAGCAGTAATTGGAGAACAGACTTGTTACCGTGGCAGACATATGTTGAAGTCAAACTGCGAATGTTTCCATCCTCAAAAGAGTTGAGGCTGTTGTGTGTCCGTACTCCATACATGCTGAAAGAATGTTTGATCTGATACAGATGATTTCATAATCCCTTTTATGAATAAGGTATTGTGAAGTCAAAAGACATGCTTGGTTATGAAAATAAGTTTTGAGTTGTGAAGTTGAAGATCTTTGAGTTCTATGAGTTGTGGGGCAGTTACTTCACTTCACCATTATTGTGGTTGTCTACTCACAATATTTTTCACATTCTGGTGAGACAATACTCATGTATCCGTTTGATTGGCTGCAGGGGTACAACAATCTTCTGAGGGATATTTTTGAAGATGCTGGTTTTCTGAAGAGCCAAAGAGTGAAGGTGAAAGCAGAGGTCCCAGGTCTTTCAAAAACACATGCCTCCTTTCAGGAATGTAGCGAGGTACGTACATGTGTATGCTTTTTCACATAATTGGATAAACACATTTAAATCAACTGATATCCAAGACCAGTAACCCTTCTTATTAATCCTGTAGGACTTCCAGAAACAGAGTGAAGAAATGGAAAGACTACGCACTCTCCTCACCCAAAACAACATTCCCTTTGAATCCAATGGAAGTGAGTCCATTTCACTAGTAAGCTACCTAAAGACCGTGCAGCAGCAAGCGTTGCTGTAGGCCTACCCTATCGATGGACTGATCGCCCCTCTTTTCCCTGTTCCTGAAGGTAGGGCTCCAGCCGTCGCTACTGTCCCGAACCAACAACCAAGGGGAGATCCTGGCTTCTTGGACCTGCTGTGAAATCGTTTTGTATTATTGATATTTTTCTGGAGTAATTGAACTTGTGGGACCTGAGGACTTGGGCATCAAAAGGGAAGCTTGTGAAATGCGGATTTGTTTGTAAATCTAAAGAGTCAGCATGGAGAATAAAGATTTTTGTATACTGGTTTTCTATAAGATTGTATTTCATATTGATAGTATGGCTAAAACATTATATTTACATCTTGTTTGTACTCAGCCCCTGCTGGTGTAACAGCAATATATCATTCTTGTAGTGTAGAAAACACATGTACTATATGAAGTACTATTCCTTATACCTAATGCCTAAAGGCAGGCAATAGGAATGAACTCTTCCAGGCTGGAGAGTTTGCATGTAAATGTAAATATCCCAAGATAAAGAATTACCCATCCTAATTCAATTCAAAATCTACAGTTGCTGTTGAACCAAATGCTTATCAATGTTATGTCATTTGATTTCTCTTAAGTTCACTGATTCAGACTTCACTGAACCAGCTTTGGATTGCAAGGAAATGAGGACATTTGTTTTGGGTTGAGGGGTGAGAGAGAAGGTGTGAGCACTGTTAGGTAGAAGGGTTAGTACACACTGAGGTCCCAGTGTATTAGACTAGTATAATAGTTATACCATAACCAATATGCAATTTAGGTCTGGATGTTTATTTGTTATAGAAGGCAAAAGGCCACCTGTAGACCCTGCGTATGGCTCAAACCGAGCTCTGTCTGCAGGTGAACCAGCCTTTGTGTGTCAGGCTGATGGAGGGTCCTGATGGATCCGTCCCGCTCCCCTAGCTGGTCTAAAGGTGTCCCCATATGAAGAAGACCATACAGATAACAAATATAGAATTGAACAATACTTATCTTTTAGTTCTGTAAAAACAGAAGGTTTAAGATCATTGTGATCCAAAATGGACATTTAGGTCAGGAAAATAAAGTGGACACGTTACAAGAAACCGTGCCTACATAAAAATAAAAGTTCATAATCCCACGGCAAACAGAGTCCGCTAGGGAGAGTTTCCTCATGAGTGGTCCAGGGCCTGGTGCTGGGCGCGGGCCGGTTGATCAGGACAGCAGCTGAAGGACCTCTCTGGCTCTCTGCATCTTCTGCTGCTCCTCCTTGTCCCAGGGGCCATCTCCAAGGCTTTTGACGAGAGCCTCGGACTTCTCCACCGTCAGGACGCGGGCGGCTCCACACAGCCCTTCGATGTACAGCAGCAGAACCGGGAAGGTCTCGTCCGGAACCTGAGAAGACAGAAGCAAGGCAAACCTTCATCATGCGGTGATATCCCAGAGCATGTTGTAGTCACGATAAACTGAACTTTGGAGGCTTGATGGAGAAGTGTTGGGGAATATGAGCACTTTGTTGTACGCTTACCTTCTCAGAGTCGAACATCTGCTTCAGTAACCACGTCTGCCTGAGCTTCTGAAATTTCCATGCCGTACGGTTCTCATTCCAGCTAAGACACAAACCATATGGAGGTTAGACTTTAAGGTCTCCCCTGCCAGGAACTGCCTCATCTCCTTTAATGCCGTGATCAGGTGCCCACCTTCTTACCCTGGCAAGGACATCCCTAATCTCAACTTACTGTATAAACAAATGTGTACGTTGTTTAAAAATCCTCTGTGCACTTCAATCTTTGATGAAAGACGAGAGCCACGTACCAGGTGAGGTAGTCCAAGGCCTGCTGCGAAGGTAGAAGCTTATCTGGGACCACCTTCTCCACGGTTTTCCCTTCTGCTTTCAGTTTGGCCTTCTCTTCCTTTTTCCGGAGCTTCTTGAGTTTTCTCTCGAGAACCCGGCGTTCCTCAGTACTCAGGTCCTCCGCCTCCTGGTCTTGCACAAGAATCCCGGCAGGGGGAGAGGATGGCTCTGTAATCTGGAAAACAGATTTCAAATTGACTATTGTACTAATGCATAAAGAACATAAGCGCAAATTGGCTTTTTATCTGGTTCGGTTTGAATCACTTCCTGTTGCTAGTAGTAGTAGTAGCAAGGCTGTTTCCTGTGTCTACATCGACTTGGGGTCAGCCTGCGGAGCTGTGTTCCTCTCAAGCCGTGGCTGGAGGCATCTTACTATGGGTCATATACACAGCAGGACGTGCTGGTGCATGTCATGACATGTGTCACAGCCCCACATCCATCATATACACAAACACAAGGTCCCCACTGCGTCATTCTTACACATTTCTTTTCAAGAAAATGGAAGTGAAAAGCCCATATCAATGCCTGTGAGAGGAGGTCTCATAGTTAGGTCAAAATAAGGGCTTTGGAAGAGCTGGGCGGTAGAGGACGCAGGGACCCGCACTTACAACAGAGGTTCCATTCATCAGAGGAACAATCTATGTTTACATTGAATATACATTTTCAACAGCATGTTTTTACATATAGTTTAGAATAAATATATTTATCAACTCAAATACATTACAATTATACATTTTGTAAAAGATGAAGAAAGGTGCAAATCAAAAGTTGTTTTCGTAGCTTGCATTGAAAAGGGAGGGAAGAGGCCTGGGTCACGAGGCTGTAAAAGAAATCCTATAAATCTGTGGGTTGAGAGCTTCCTTAACCAAGCCTCTCTGAGCGTGTGCAGCAGGCTGAGCTCAGTTTGTGGAGAGTAGCGAGAGGACTGCAGCAGAAAGCTAAATGGAAGCGGTATGTGGGAACACGTTTGACTTCGTTTTTTCTTTCTCAACACAGAGCTGAGGCAACGACGGTGTAAAGACGGCGTAAAGCCGGAGTAAAGACGGCGTAAAGACGGCCTTATCGGCGTGGAGAATCAGCACTTTTCTTCATTGCTTATCTTGTGAAGTAGCGGCGTATCTCCACACGGTGCTCTGTACATGTGTGGCTTCGTGTTGCTTCTGTTTAAGTGAGAAGTGTTGGATAGAGTGAAAGACATCTCGGGTTGAGGTTGGGGGGGGAGAACACTATTTCAGGAGCCACAAAAGGTTCTGCAATTCTAAAAACTGTCTAAAGCGAAAGTAACACCATTGACACACCAGACACTTTTCTTGAAGTCAATTAAGAATGTAATTATAGAAGCTCATCAGATTCACTGTTTTGGCGTTCAGCAAAACATTCAGGTCAGAGCTGGGTATCACATGTAGTGGCTTCAATGTCCACTTTCACAAATGGTTGCAAATCTAAAGCAGTTTCTAACTTGTTTAACTGCAGCCAAACCAAACCAGGGAGTCCTTTCCCACGTCCATGCCTTCCCCCAGGTCCTGGACCACTCCACCTCCCAGGTCCTGGACCACTCCACCTCCCAGGTCCTGGACCACTCCACCTCCCAGGTCCTGGACCACTCCACCTCCCAGGTCCTGGACCACTCCACCTCCCAGGTCCTGGACCACTCCACCTCCCAGGTCCTGGACAACGTTCAGCCCCTTCAACCTGGACGTCATCACGGCCAAGACAGGATGTCAACCGCAACCTTCCTCTATTCCTCCCTGGCCGCGCTGAGCCTGGGCTCCGCCTGCTTCCTGCTGTGCGGCTTCATCCAGGCCCGCCGCGCGTGGCCCGGCTCACCCCAGCTCCTGCTGGTCCTCCTCTCCCTGTGGTCTGTGGCCTACAGACCGAAGTACCCGCGGGCCCCGTGTCCTTCTCCGTCACCGTGGCGTCCCTCTGCGGCCTCCTGCTGATGGCCTACGTGTTGACCTTTGACCCGCCGTCCCACCCCCTGCTGAGGAGGTGCTGCTGGTCTCGGCCTCGGTTCTGTCCTCCGTGGTTCTGGCGGCGGTGCGGTGGCCCGGCAAGGGCCCCGAGTCCCACCGCATCAGAGACCCCGGGCCCCTGCACGCGCTCGCCAGACTCTGCCTGTCCTTCGTCATCCCCTGCTCGCCGCTCCTGGGTGTACGGAGTGCCGGCTGCGTCCGCCAATGGAGATCCAGAGGGGGGTTTCTGTCCATGTTCGAGGAGGGTCCGGTTCTCCTGACCCTCGTGGTGGTTCTGTTTCTCTGTCAGCTTTTCTACGACGTCTTTCTGTTTTCGGTGACGGAGGCTGAAGTCACCGAGAATCAGCGGGCCTTACTGCGCGTGGCAGAGGCGGTGCTGTTCGCCGGCAGCGCGCTCAGCCTGCCGCCGGTGCTGTTCATGCACCGGTCGGGCCGGGAGAGCCTTAAGGGGCCCCTGAGGAGGCTCAGGGACTGCAGCCTGGGCGGGGCCCAGACCCACAGACACAACATGGCCCCCCCACACTGAGATGTCAGACACACTGCAGGACTACAACTAATACTGTCTGAAGGAAAGTATCAAACAGCCATAATGAAGAGCATTTAAGGTTGGCTAATAATAGTAATGGTAGATAGCTTTTAATGCATTCCAACTGAAAAAGTTCCTATTGGAACTGTTCATTCCTTTTTTTCTCCTTTGTAAACATGTTAAAGTAGCCAAGCTCACAGACAGCAAAGGCATTTAAACTGTATTCTTACTTTTCCATGTTTGTTGGTTGTATGTAGTTGGTATTCAGTGTCAACTGGTTTTCTTCGCCTGACAAACTATGGCCAAATAAAACAGAATCCTGAATTGAGTGGAAACGTTCGCTAGACAAGGCTTGGCCACACCCCTTTTCTTGGAAGCAAGCAGCAGACCTGAACACAGCTTCAGTCTGACCAAAACAGAACCACCGCCAGCAGCAGGAGACCACAGGTCTGTGGTATTGTTTGATGGTAATGTTGAGCTCTTCACAGTCAATGTAAGAGTAGTAACCAAGCGGAGGCAATCAATCCTCCAGCTACTCCTTTCAATGAGTAGAAATGTGGGAATGCCTCCCACCATCACCCCCCCCAGTAGGGTCCGGAGTGGGGTGAGCTGCTGGCTCCGTCAATGTACAGCCTCGTACACATGCCCCCTGACCTTTAGAAAGTAAGAAAGAGCTTCCATTCACTACTTTCTAAAGAGCCTAGTTTACACTTCGGCACCTAGTTTATTTATTTAATTCAAATAATACTTTCCTGTGTCCCTCTTTCACCGCGACCGGGCTGGGACCAGATTGGCATAGGTTACCAGGGATGAGATGCTTTTACAATTCTTACATACATAATGAGTCACTATACATCAAAAGTATTCTACATGATTTCCTGAGTTCTACAAGGTAGAAATAAAAGCCGTAGTATCAAACTTAAACATAGTAGAGACAGATTGAAATGGGCCACACAAGACCAGTTCATAGGCCTCCACCTGTTTAGTGTAAACACACCGTGGCTCCACACTTACATGCCCTTTACCTGACTCCCATATTTACCTATTTCTACTTTCTACATCACAGTTGTGGTTCATTGTTCACCGTTAATGCTATTCTAGGTTTCCAGACATTTCTTCTAACATCGAGCTCCTCACAGCTATGGTGAAATCACAATCGGAAAAGGCTACCACATCCCCTCTGGTGCCTAAGGATCATAGCTGGACATTATAGTGCCCTAAATATGCTACATTGTAGGTGTGGATGGACGGGCACTTCCCCTTCTGCTCTGCGATGCCAGCTACAGCCAACTAGCAGGGGAAAAGCAGAAGACGGAATGGAACTTATCCTCCCGAGTTCTCATGTACATGACAATGATGATCGATTCCTCAACCGTCAGCCTGATGCATTTCAACATGGACCAAAACGAAAGCAACCAGGTAGGTTGGTTTATCTTTTCAGAGCTATTTAGTCTTTTCTACTGTCCCACTTTGATCCACAGATCAGACAACTGCTGCTTTTTGAAAAACAAAAGCAGGATGAATTAATTTGATTACTCAATTCCATATTAATATTACAATCATTACAAATACATACATTTTCTAACATTTCTGGCAATAGCGACAAATGCATCAGACACCATAACCGCAAAACTAACCCCTTCTTTACCACAATTTACTTTCTTAGGTTATTGAGCAAGGCATTAGCCTGCATACATGAAACAGAAGAAATGTATATGGCACCACAGGATCCACAACGCCAACACGGCCCTTACATACCTGACACTATGACACATGGTCACAACGCTAGCATGGTGCGAAGCGTGTACGAGGGATACTCTGAACATGATCACAACCTCAACCTCAACAGCTCTCTGAGAGTGGTCTCCAGTATCTTGCAGGAGCCTTCGGGGGAAGACCATTACTTCATTAGTCTCATCCTCTCCTGCCTCTACACCATATTCCTCTTCCCGGCCGGCTTCGTTGGGAACATACTCATCCTCGTGGTCAACCTGAACCACGGCAGTCGCCTGACCGCGCCCGACCTTTACTTTGTGAACCTGGCGGCGGCGGACCTGATGCTGGTGTCCGACTCGCTGATCGAGGTGTTCAACCTCAAGAGAGGCTACTACGAGAACGTCGCTCTCTGCACCTTCATGGCGCTCTTCCAGCAGGTCAACATGTACAGCAGCGTCTTCTTCCTGACCTGGATGAGCTTCGACCGCTTCAAGGTGCTGACGGGCACCGCGGGCCGGCGCCTGCCCCAGGTCCAGGCCCGGCTCAGCTGCGCTCTCATCTGGGTGTCTTCCTGCTTCCTCACCGTGCTGCCTTTCGCCATCGCCCACGCGCAGCATCGCGGAGAGCTGCACTTCTGCTTCGCCAACGTGTCCCAGGTCCTGTGGCTGGAGGTGATAATGGGCTTCCTGGTGCCCTTCTGCATCCTGGGGGTCTGCTACTGGAGGATCTCGCGGAGGCTCCTGCGGAGCCGCCTGGAGCACGGCGGGCCCCAGCAGTGGCCCCGCAGGCTGAAGGCCCTGAGGATGATCTTCGCGGCCGTCCTGGTCTTCTTCCTCTGCTGGCTACCGGAGAACGTGTTTGTGTGCGTGCACCTGCTGCGGGGCCCGGCGGAGCACAGCACCATGTGGCAGGACTACCCTCTGGCGGCCCACGTGGTCAGCCTGGCCGCCTTCTCCAACAGCTGCCTCAACCCGCTCATCTACAGCTTCCTGGGGGAGACCTTCAGAGACAAGCTGAGGCTCTTCCTGGAGCAGAACACGGGCTGGGTCAAGCAGCACCGCGCCTCGGCCAGGGAGAATCCACATGTTTCTCCTGCCGCAAAGACCAGGACCTGTCCAACAACTAAATATCTTCACAGCTCTAATCGGCTCTCAAAAATAATAATCTACCCATACACTCAAAGACCACATTAATGGTTAGACCCCACTCTTTTCTGGAGATTTGTACTGCTTCAGTTGTTCTGCTGCTGTTTAATGTTGCGTTTGCATTTCAATTCCTTTTTGAGTTTTGTTAAAGATGTTGATATTTTCTTTGTGTTAGCGCATGCATTTAAATTGTCATTGATTTTTAGAGAAGTTGTACACCAACAGCAACAGCATTGGCAAATTTGATAGCAAGATGTTAAATAAGTAAATGTGGTTATGATTGGGAAATGTGTATTCTGTGAACTGATAAATCTGATTTGCAGGACGACTGATAAGCTGGCACAATAGGCTGACAATGACCTTGCCAAATAACATATTGGTTCTATTAATGCATTAAAAATCAAATGACACACTGGTAAACTGTGACATTAGTATAAAAGTGGTATGTGCATAGTAATGGGTTTGTTGGACACGGAGCCCCGAACAATAATCAAAATGAATGAATTATATGAACTGTTCTAGTAGGGCAGCATATTTACTACAAAAAACAAGAAGGGTCCAACTATTACCTCCTGTGGTGCCTGCTCCTCACTCTTGATATCCCTGTCTTCAGTGGAGTGGCTCTTCTTGTGTTTTTTGTGCTTTTTCTGCTTTACCAATAATTCAGGAACCTGCTGTTCAGACTCCTGCGGAACAAAACACACAAAAACGATATTTTACTATTGTGATATTCTACCGTACATCTATTTTCTATTCACAAAAGACAAAGTGTTTTTGTACCTCGAGCTTCATCTTTTTGCTCTTTTCTATTTTGCGGTCTTTTTTTCTTTTTACAGCTTCCATTTCATCCGAACTCGATCCTTTGGTTCCGCTCCCGTTAGACTTTTCCTTTGCCATCTAATGTACAGAATGGACGAAATAGTTGACAATTAATCATGGGCTTTAGTTTAAGGGTTACTTGCCATTTTTAGGTTTCATGTGCTATATTACACTATTATTGCAGACAACACTGGAAGGAGCATGCTCCCCAGTCATTCAAGTAATATATGTTGTGTATTATATTGCTACAACCCTGGCTAAATGGCAATATAACATTATGAGTTAATATAACGTTATGAGTTTATATAACGTTACAGTATATCCGAAGTGTAACGTTATACGTTTAGCCATTTCGAATAAACTGCCTAAATACACCGTCTAACGTTACCGTACCACAGGGTGTCCTACTTCACCGAAGATTACAATGTACATACCTTAATGTAGAAAGGCCAGTTCGTACTTAAAGTATAGTTAGGAGGAAAAACTGCAGAACTAAATTATAATTTCAAAGCATGGCCAACAAAATCAAGCATGTAAACTCGTCGCGGAAGTGACGTGGCTGGTAACCAGCTGATTGGACGACTTCCGCATCCTGGATTGTGATTGGGTGATTTACTAAAAGCCGTGAATTTATTTGTTGTTTTAATTAAACTCACAATAAGTAGAAATGTACCTAAACCCCTGATCATATACATTTTTTAATTTAAATTGAAATAGTTAATTTATGAGGTAAAATGGTAAAAACGATGTTTTTCTAAAAAATAAGGCTACTCCACTGACGTCACTTTGTGGAAGCGGTTATCTATAACCCGGAAGTGGTTATCTATAACCCGGATTTGGCTAAATGTTATGCTACATAACTAAATAGCTTGCATGACCCTTAAAAGAGACGAAATGAACCTAAGATGACCATTGTCCGAAATGGCTCAAACATTAGTGTGTGGTTCCGTGCGGTACTTTACAATTCGAGGGACATTCAATCAGACCGTTTTGACGAACTGGAGGTATGTAGATCACTGATGTACAGGTGACTGATGTACAGGGGCTAGCCCTCGTTGGTTTTACTAGAGGACAAGGTTCCATGTAAATCTTACTGGGACCGTGAATGCATAACCGTTGTGAAAATAGCTGTTATCTATAAATTAGATTCGTTTTCAGACTGATCCAATTGTAATGAGCGCTGATATCGCTTACGTAAAATCGGCTTTACTTCAGACCTCACATTGAGGTGCCATTCATTCGCAGCCAGGTCTGTGATTGCAGACGACTGCCATTGATTATCCGCGCCTTTTACGAGGAATAAGTATTCCACAAGGTGCATTGATTAAAACCAAAACAAACCATGGTTTTCCTTCCGACACAGGAAGTCTTACTGCTTGTTTTGTACCTCACAGAAGATTGTCGAATGTGAGAGCCTTGACTCAAACGCCCCGGACGATGGCGAAACCCGAGGAGCAGACTGACGAGGTGAACAGCGAACCCATCAAGTTCTCCACCAGCAAAGGCAGCCACCGGACCTGGAAGGTGGATCGCTCAATGGGAATCCAGTTCCAGCGACCTTGGTGGAAAGTCCTTCCAGTTAGTGTTATTGGTGTTGGCTTCCTGGTATGGTGCGCGTTTCGGGAAGAAACTGACATTGACGTCATGCTACAGAAGGATCTCTATGAACATTTACCTGGTTTACTTTCAGACGAAGAGGACCAACCACCAGGAGAGTAGTCAACGCATTGGACTGTCGTTACATAGAATGATCCTTAAAACGGTAGTGAAATGATTAAATACTTCAATCATATTTTTCACTACTTAGTCCAAGTATTTTGGCTGATCGTGTGGGGGTGTTGTAAATGTACTGTTCTAGTTGTTGCATTTGAAACATGTTTGAACTGCAACTTATGTTGCATTGCGAAGCCTCTTCGTTTTAAGAGGAGACTGATGGCCGCAAGTGCTGGTGGCCCTGCGGCTAACAACCATGATGTGTTCAGGCTTAATTCGTTTACTGTAATAAACTAGAAATTAATAAATGACAGAAATTGAGGTAGTGTAAAGTTTATTTACAACATGAAAGTTCTCAACACATGCCTACACACAAAAGGGACGAATCTGTAGAGATGTTTAACATTCAAATTGAGAAATGACAAACGGTCAGAGCTACATGTTTAATGTAAAGGACAGATGCAAAAAGCTACTCTATTAAAGACCAGGGTCATGACAAAACTGCTCTATGTTGGAAGTTATCAAAATGGAAGAAAAAGTCCCTGAAACACGAATGAACAGTATTAAAACATCCAATCCCCTCCCATCCCTCTAAAAAGGTACACTTTAGAGCTGAACTTAAGCACGCTCTCCCCTGATTCGCCGGGCCAGCTGGATGTCCTTGGGCATGATGGTGACCCTCTTGGCGTGGATGGCGCACAGGTTGGTGTCCTCAAACAGACCCACCAGGTAGGCCTCGCTGGCTTCCTGAATGGAGAGGAACATGTCAGCGCCACTACTCAAGTTATGTTCCTGCTATTTGAATTCAAACCAAAGCAGAAGCCAGTTTTCTCTACCTGGAGAGCACCAATGGCTGCACTCTGGAACCGCAGGTCTGTCTTGAAATCCTGGGCGATCTCCCTGACCAGACGCTGGAAGGGCAGCTTCCTGATCAGCAGCTCTGTTGACTTCTGGTAACGACGGATTTCTCGCAGGGCCACAGTGCCGGGCCTTTCATTTTCAAAAGAAAAAATAACTTGTTTAATCAAAGCAAAAAACTGCTTTAAAGCAGCTAACAATTACCGGACAGGTATTCACAGCATTAGTTTAACCGCACACACGCATCTACCTGTATCTGTGTGGCTTCTTAACGCCACCAGTAGAGGGCGCGCTTTTCCTGGCAGCTTTAGTGGCCAGCTGCTTCCTGGGCGCTTTTCCTCCAGTGGATTTACGAGCAGTCTGCTTTGTACGTGCCATCTTTCACCTGTGCGTCAAAGTAGTACAAAAGTACAAAAAAATATTAAAGATGACGAAATCATCTTTAAGTCTGCACATTGTTCGGATTTCAGGATACGAGAAGGTGACAGCGTTTCGTCAGAATGACGGAAGATTGCCGGGTAAAGCAAGTGGAGAACTCAATGCATTGCATCAAAAGCAGCAGGGAACCGCACACAAAATATATTGAAGAGGCTAGTGATTATTTGAACGATGCTCAGTAGGTCACATTGCGAGTTCAGACAATGGCGCCTGGATTTAACCGGGATGGACGCTACTCTATGTCAAGAACGTGCAACGGTTGATCCCAGTCCCCAACAGTCCTACCATAGCCGAGGTTCTGGTCCTATGCCACCATTACACTGCAGCCGACCTGCACGTTTCACTGGTGATGTCGGCAGCAGCTAAGCTCACAGCTAGCATTGATCAAGCTAAGCTCACAGCTAGCATTGATCAGGTAAACATGGCGCCAGTTCGCTACCTCGGAAATTGGTCAACAGAACTGCCGCATTTAGGTTTACGCCGAGACAAAAATACATAGGACAAAGGATAAGTAATTTTATTAGTCATGGATTAATCTCCAGTAAGACTCTTATTGTCTCTCACTGGACACCGAGGGCTCCTTAGTAACGCGCCTAATTTTGTGTTCGGCACAGAGGGGATATTTAACGGTTTAGACGCTCGGGTACCATTTGAAAGATAACAGAACCATACATGTTACAGTAGCATAAATAATCATATTACACACATCGAAGGTAAACACAAAAAGGCGGTTTTACCTTCGCTTTCTTTCTTCTCTCCGTAAGTCTCGTCGACAGGTCCCGTTGTGGTGTTTGGTTCGTGTGACGCGTCTCATGGTATTTATACCGTTTGGAGAGCGGGGAACCCGAGGACCGCCCACGAACCTCGGGGATTGCACAGCCATTGAAGCCCCTCCCCCAGACACACCCGATTGGTGGAATGTTTTTAACTAAACATTTAAAGAAGAATACCTGCAGTTGGCCTCTTTTGTTTTGTTGTGTCTTTTGTTTAAAGAACGTTTGAGACAAATCGATAGTATAGCAGATATACGGTTATGAACAATGGTCTGGGATTTCATAATTGACATATTCTTGACAAACTGGTTTATTCTTCACATCATTGATTTAAAGTTATTTCACAACCAAACATACATTTATTTTTCAGTCTGGTATGTCCGATCGAAACCAGGGAGTCTAACCCTAACCCTAACCCTAACTCTAACGTGAGCCAAACATCCAGCAAGCTTTCAGGAGCCAAACAACACCGATATTTAACGGGGGAACACCTATTTACAAGACTATACAGAAAGACTATTTTACTCATAGTCACATTGATTTGCCCATTACTTCTTACAATTTTCGATCGCCATTAACGCCATATACATGTTATAGACATCGTTGTATTATAATTTTTAAAGCATAACGCGGAACAATATGCACCGGACACATTGCTCCGTCGGAGCTATTCTAAGGGAACACCATGGTTTTATTCACCCATGTTGCAGATATGATTATTTAGAAAAGCTCGTCACATACGATCAACAAGGCGAGGTGTTAAGATTAGATTAGGGTGTCAACACTTCATTGACTTAAATAGTTACGAGGGCAATCCAAGCTGGAGATTCGTCCACAGTTGAGCCAGCATGACCGAACGCAGACTGTTTATCGGTGCTGAAACTTACATCTAGAATATCCATTCAACGTATGAATAACACATGTTTTACATTTAGAAGCAAATAAATATATAAAGTGTTTGTGGTTGTGCGCGTTTCAGATATTCAAGCAAAGTCGAATACATCCAGAGGAAGCGATCAGAACCAAGAGGTCGAGGCAGAGAACCAACGTTGGACTCGCAGTGACAATACTTTCAAATTCAACTTTGTGGCAGAAAACAGCTTAGCATCAACATCTTTGCTAGATACACCACCTTCAGTCGAACTAAGCAGGATGACAGTCTGTAAAGTAGAAAGGTCTGAGTTTGCCTTCAACTTCCAAATCCCAGCTGTGACCCCCGAACACATGGAAACCCCCACAGGGGGCTCTGAACACAGCCGACCCGGTGCACAGGAACCAGCTCCCCCTATAACACAGTGCGTCCCTTCCGAATCACTGGTGCAATCTAAACCCAAGAAAAAGAAGAAATCAGGAAAAAAGAAAACCACAGAAAGTTCAAAGTCACAAGAAACGACAAGTCCATCGGAGGGTAGTCACGGCGATAAAGACTCTGTGTTGGTCAGTGCTGAATATTCCGATTCAACGTGATTAGTGTGTCAATGTGTGGAAGGACAGGTGAGTATCTGACAGTGCAGTGTCCCTGGTCTCCTGCAGACTGCAGAGCAGCGCCTGCAGAGAGAGCTGGACTGGTGCATCGAGCAGCTGGAGTTGGGATTGAAGACGCAGAAGGGGACACCAAAACAGAGTGGGTAGAACTTCCTCCATAACTGCATACACACTAAGCACGTCCACCATGCAGAATGTTCAAGTATGATTGACTCGATGTGATCGATTAGTTATTATAGTTTATTATGTGGGATTTGTGATGAGATTTCAAACTAATGATTTGCAGAAGAGGATGCATCGAGGGCCCTGAAGATCCTCCGGAGCGACAAAGCCCCGCTGGCCAAGAAACGTCAGACGATGCGGGCCGCGACCGGGGACTACCGGAGCAGAATGGAGGAGGAGAAGGAGAAGCAGCTGAAACTCATTCAAAGTGGTGAGCTGAATATCGTGATCATGGTGGAAAAGTGTCGAGCTAAGTTGACATCAAACCTAAAGATGTGCGTTGAAGAACTACATTGACCACTGTCCCTCTCTCCTTCAGCGATGAGATCTCTTCAGGTCAGAACTGTCTCAGGATCCCCAAAGAAGTCTGTTTTCCATCGGAGGGCCGGAACTAAAACACAAGTTCTGAGCGCAGGAGAGCCACAACCCCCTCAGGCCTCTGGTCCAGTGCAGTCAGACAATAAAACATCACTGTTTGTTTTCACCCCCTCAAAAGAGGAATTCAAGTTTAATTTTGTCGGATTTTAACGTGTTTTAATGGGCTTAAAGGTCTTACCAAAAGAAATATTGATCTATTTAGCAATATTTTGGAAATAAAACAGTTTGCAATCAGCTAGCAGTTGATTTAGGAGACGGTGGAAAAATACTTTGCCACAAAGTATAACTAATAGCTCCAGTAGGACTTGGTATTAGACAGCAACTCCTACAAAAGAAAGCTGAACTTTTATCATCCATGTCATTTATTTCCGCTACTGGTTTGTATTTGTATTTTTTCCATCAATGACTAATGTGAAGTGGGCCTACAAGCCTTCTTATTAAACAATTTCGTCTTTGAATTACAATCAATAAAATGAATGTAAGCTAACAACTGTGGTAATGTGGTGAAATGGCTGATTTTTTATGTTTTAACTGTTAATTCCAAATATTAGCAATTATGTTCAGTGGAATAGATCCTGCCTAGGCCAACAATTAAAAATAGATGTTATGTACTCAGTAGATCAAACCGGTTTGTCAACGTGTATATTTGTTTTAATATTAATGTTAAGTCAAGGTCGTTAATAAGTGAAGTAAGTGAAAGGTTGGTTTATTTTGTTTAAATCATAATCCGGGCACTACTTTCAATACACGGAGAAGCCCGAGCCCATTTGAATGTGACACACAACACAGAGTTGAAGCCTCTACACTGAAAATTACTCAACGCTACCCCTTTCTTGTAAGTTATGATTTCGAGATCCTGTAGATGTTTTAATAAATAAACATTATATCGTCTGGCTTTCGTTTTTACTGCTAACGTTTTTTTTTCCGCTTTGACGTCTTCTGCCATTGATGGTGCCTTAAGTCCCTGACGCTATCTGGCTAAGCTTGCTAACGGCACCACTGTAACGGTACGACCCCCCGTTAAATCTTTATCCCATAAACCAGCAACGGTGCTCTTATTTGAGGCATTCACTGTCATTCGTTTGTTTTGATTACAGAGTTGATAATCAAATGAATATTATCTCTTTTGTGATGAGTACAGACACGAGGAGAGGGCAGGATGTCCGAGCTCAGTGACGAGGCCAGTGAGTCGGAGCAGCTGGGTGCCAGCCTGTCTCTGTGGCTCGGCGACTCCTTGGTGAGATCAGAAGGACTGGACGTCCCGTTGGACCTCCACACAGCCTGTTCCATAGGACTGTATGATGTAGTGGCAGAGTGCATCAAAAAGTGAGTATGTTGATGGTTTAATTCAAAATGATGGGTACAGCCAGCAGGGGTCATTCATCGCCTTCACATACGTCCTTTGTAAGAGATTTGTTTTACCAATAAAACCTCAACTTTCAATGACCAGTAGACATTAAAACGATTGCATAATGATTCATAATCTCATCACAATATCCTTGTTGCTGTTTAGACGAGAGTTGAATTTGGATCGCAAGAACATAGGAGGCTGGACCCCTCTGATGTATGCGTCCTACATCGGCCACGACAACATTGCCAATCTCCTGTTGGAGGCGGGCGTGAATGTCAACGCCACCACCCCGAAGGGTCTCACCGCGCTTATGCTGGCTGCAAGCTGTGGGAACGAAAGCATCGCTTATTTCCTCCTGCAGGTACAGCTTGGCACAGACCTATATCCAGCAAGAACACTATTTTATGTCAACAACGCACACTGAGCTTATCTCTAAATGAAGTAAAGGCGGAAAGTGGTTCATAATTACAAATCTTTTGTAATAATACATAATTCATCGGCAATTGAAAGTATTGGATAGAAAATGAATGAACTATATCTTTCAGGAGCAAAGCGTCTGTGTTTCTGTCTAGCTGTGTCCTGGTGACCACACCTCCTGCAGACAGGGCCGTTTGTGTGTTTATTCATGACATCGTCATGCTTTTAACATATCAAAATGTCTCGTGATGGTGTGCTTTGCATGTGAAGCACGGTGCAAAGCTGGAGCTGAAGGACCTTCGCGGCTGGACGGCTTTGCTCCACTGCACCAGCACCGGCCATCAGCAGATGGCCAGGTTCCTGCTGGACAACAATGCCGATGCTAATGTGAAGTGAGTGTCTCAATACATTCAGCATGGCTAGAACGGAGAAGACATGTGTTTGGGAAATGATCTCTAATCACAGCTCTGAATAGAGAAAGTGAACGAGAAACCAATCACGTTCCTGAACTACATTAGAGACACCGCAGCCATGGGTTTAATCGTGGTATGACTCAAGTTAATGTTTTAAATGGTACGTTAACCCTATCATTTCAGTTAAACTGTTTGATTGGGGTCTAACCAAGGGTTGGGGAAGTTCTCAGTGTTATTTTTGACTAAAATGTATAAAATTGTGAAATGGGAAAAATTCCCTGTAAATTACAAAAGGTCTGCTACTTCTGGCTGAAACTCAATTTCAGACTGGACATTTCTATTGGCGTCAAACTTTGCCAAAGCAAGTGTAACTTGTGTAAGTACAGTGTTACACTGGCTCTACTGGAACCCAGTGGGCCCGCCCCTTCTGAAACCCACATTACACTGGCTCTACTGGAACCCAGTGGGCCCGCTCCTTCTGAAACCCACATTATACTGGCACCCTTGGTCCTTCTAAAACTGCTCAGATGGCATTCAAACTTGGAGGAGGTGATTAGCCCGCTGAAACAGGGGTTCCACTCACCTTTACTGTAAGTTCAGTAAATAGGCACAGCCAGGTAAGAAATAAAAGTCAAGCACACAAATATGTCTAAAGTACGATGTCTCACCACGGTCCCCTTCCACCACAGGGAGCCTCTCTCTGGGTTCACCCCCCTGATGGAGGCCGCTGCTTCGGGACATGAAATCATTGTTCAGCACCTACTGGACCATGTGAGTAAAGTCCCAATACACACACTCTCAGTCAACAATGTCTTGATGGAACATTATCATGTCATCCTGTTGCCTTAACACTGGGAACTGATTTGGCCAAAGTAGCTGTTGAATGAAGACCCCCAGAGCGTGACGGTTGGTGGTTCTGTGCTCCGTGGTAGAAGGTGAAGGTGAAGGTGGATGAGAGGAACGCTGAAGGACAGACGGCCTATGCCTTGGCCGTGATGTACGGTTACACCAAGATCTCCGGCCTCATCCACGCACGCTCCTCAAAGACCAAACCGGGTACATCCCCCAGATCACCGCCGACACATCTGTAGATGACCCACCTCTGTATAGGACCCACCTCTGTATAGGACCCACCTCTATAGGACCCACCTCTGTAGAACCCACCTCTATAGGACCCACCTCTATAGGACCCACTGTGCTGGTAGCTAACTCCTCCTCCGTCTCCAGGTCCTCCAGAGGACCACAGCTCCTCGGA
>OMKX01064582.1:0-10501 GCA_900302425.1 Brosme brosme
TATCTATCTATCTATCTATCTATCTATATATATCATCTATCTATCTATCTATCTATCTATCTATCTATCTATCTATCTATATATATCATCTATCTATCTATCTATCTATCTATCTATCTATCTATCTATATATATATATACTGTATACTGTATATATATATATATATATATCATCTATCTATCTATCTATCTATCTATCTATATACACATACACATATGTATATATATACATTAGCTGAAAAAGGGACACATTGAAATGTCTATATTCTGGTGCGTACAGTCTGCTTCCAATCAAGGATGTTCAAGACTTGGTGTCAAAAGATATTGACATTGAGAAGTGCACTGACCTGCCACTCTTTGCATTCTGGTAGCTGGGCCATTTTGAAGAGTGTAACGCTGTTATAGAGCTGCCAGAACTGTGGAAACAGGAAGTAGCCAATCAAAAATAGGACCAAATGTAAATGTGATATTCAAATGTTGTTTAGAGTTTTGTATTTAGAGTCACTACATTTTAATAGATTTTGTAACAGTAATTTGTTGAAAAGAGCTCGATTTTAAAGGTGACCGGGAAACTAGGTAGAAAAAATACTAAATTGTAAAGCAATGTAAAACAATGCAATCTATTCCAGAGGCCAAGAGGTCAAGGGGACATAGCATGTTTGTACAGGCTTGTGCTTCATTATTCAATTTAGACACACAAGTGGGGACACACTTCCCCACAATGCACTGCTGCATATGAAGCAAACATGACAGCATAAAAGTACTACAGTTTCCAAATGCATCTCTTGGTGGAGAAACTCACATGACCGAAGAAGAGGAAGGGAAGGAGAAAGGTCAACCCTCGCCACATCCACGACTGGAAACCCTCTACAGGAGAGGACAGAGAACACAACACCATGGGAAGTTATAGTGTGTCACTGATTAATCAGTGTTATGCCACAGACCTCCCTTTGCAATAATTCCCCACAGATCTGCACCACCATGGACTTTACTTACTTTACCATTACTCATTTTAACTTCACTTACTAAAACCGTTTTGCTTGATGTGCTTCCATCATGTCCGTCCGTTATGACACCCACTTAGAAATAGAGTGGCTGCGCTTATTAGTTAATTGATCAACATATTTATATGTGTGCAAAGGTAAATGATGACTCAACAATGCAACTTGAATGACATCACATAACTGCAAGCGTGCACCCACCAACTGTCAAGTCCATGTTGTGCCTTTCACCCAGAGCCCTGAGCCGGTACAGACAGCCGCTCTGGTAGTAGTACTGGAGAAACTGGACAAAACCTACTTTGCATAAAAAAAGAAAGAAAACAAAAACAATCAAATAACTGAATCCAGACAGCAGCTTTTCTAAATGCACACATAGAGTTGGTCGATAGGCATTGGCCGAGGTCTCTTACTTTGGTATAGACAGTATGTTAAGAACTGGTTCCTGAACATCTGGTATAGGGAACCTTCAGGCCTGCAAAGGAAGCCAACCACTGATTACTTATGCTTCATTTGCCCTGCTTTGCACTGATCTGTATGCATAGTTGAATAAAGTGAACGGTTTTGGCAGCTGCCACTTAAATGCGTTGAATAGCTCACTGTAATGCTGTTAATATTTGAAAATATGGTTGGGCATCAGTACTTGCTAAATAAGAATTACAAAAATGTTATTACTTCACTAGAAGAGACTTAAACTACTGTCACAATTACTAGGGAAATGTGTACCTGTATGGTTATTCATGAGTTACATGAATGCAGCTTAGTTCAGATAAGGCGCAATCAATAATATAATAAACAGACTCCCAGTAAGGTGTTTACATATTGATGAATGCATTAACATGGTGTATCCAACGGATGCTGGGCATTTGAAGTACAGGTGCGCTAAATCCAACGGTATTTCAGATAAAAGGTATTTCAGGACGAACAATGCATTTAAGTTGTTTAAATTACGAATGAGATATGTAATTGTCCTAGTCTTGTTATGCTCTTGGAATATCGACCTAAGGTGTTTACATGGCAGTTAATAACATCACTGATTGCCATATCAAGATTAAGATTGGTTAAGAAGTGAGCATGTAAGTGTAGTTATAGCAGGGCTGCAGATCATAATTGCATTTGTATCAAAATCACGAATTTGGCCTCTGCAATTAGCTATAAATTGCAGAGGCAATTAAAAATAGATAAATGCGATATATATATATACATATATATAGTAGTAACAATACAGTATCCCTAGAAATACAATAGGTATCCAATACCAAATTACCAATTTTGTCCTAAAGGTTCAGCCCTCACTTATAGTCACATTGATTGCAGGCATCGCTGCCTCCGCTGAAGTCAAAACAACACCATGTGACTCACCACGTGAGCATGACCCCGGACAGGAAGGTCGACACGTAGTGATGGAACACCCACCAGCCCTTGATCCTGAGAACACAGCGACGACACAACGTTTAGTGCTGCGTGGTCACGCGACACAACCCCTCGGTCAATACTGTACAACATCTGTTCTTCCCAGACAAAGGAAAACACCCTTCCGCACCTGGAGCCGTTGCTGATCAAGATGCTCTCCCTGATGGTCAGCGTGCAGTAGTACCAGACCAGCAGGAAGTTGAAGAGTGCATCCAGCGCTCTGAATGAAAACAGCAAAAACGTACGGATGAATTGCATTTTTCTACGTAAATGTATCAAAACGAATGCCGTACAGGAAACCCCAATAACATCAAACCGTAGCTCACTCTCACCTGTAGCTAAGCAGGAAGCGGCAGGTGAAGGAGAACAGGAAGAGGATGACCGTGAGCACCAATTTGAACTTCTCGTATTCGTCCTTGTACGCAAATCTGTTAGATGAAAACGGAGACATGATGGGAGTGCCGGTATTCCAGTCTTCTCAGTGTCCACATAGTGAGAGATTAATGGGATGAGCTAAAAGACACAACGGCTTACTTCGAGTGCTTGTTGAGCAGCGTTACGTTGATGTTCCCTAGAACAAGAGAGAGGTATAACCTGAAGAGGAACCAGGGGAACAAACAGGTTAGTATTTCAGCAGGTCTTAACTTAACCGTTACTTAAAAAAAGAGAAGTACATTCACATATGGTTATTAAATCATTGTAAAATGTCAAACCCGTTCTTCTTTGGCAGGAAAGCTTCCATCTCAAGGAAAATGTTTGGCCTTTCTTTAATACTGTGCTGGATGTCGTTAATGGCGTTTCTTTCCTCTGCACTCAAGTCTTGGGAAGGGTGCTTTGTTTTACACCTGAACAGGAACACATTGAGACAAGATAGATCAGTGTTTTATTTAAAATAGAAGTCATCTACCATTTATTACCATGTAGTTGCATTCTTACATTGGTTAAGTAGTGGTTAAGTAGCACTTAGGTCGTGGGTTACATCAACGTATAAAATATGTGCAATATATATATATATATGGAAATAATAGTGAGGTGGGCTGTAATCTGGGATCCATCAGCCCTACTGTGTCATAGCAGAACCTCTGGGGGGAGAGTGGGAGACGGCCCAGTGCCCGGCCCGGAGACAGAAAAACTGAAGGTTGCACCTTGTGTCCTGTTTTGTGAGGGAGATATTCTACCGAAGATAAACTGATTTGCGCAAGCACACAGCTTTCAGAAGCGGATCTGAAGATTTGTATTTCTACAGGGGCCGGGGTGCTGAGTTGAAACCTTAACGGTTACTTTTTACTATTTACTAGTGCTGGCCAAGTTTGTGTTCGCTGTAAACAGCCAATTACGCCCTTAGAGATCCCTGGTTCCAGAAACATGATTGGACGAAAAATATATGACGCAAATGAAAGAGAAATGCCCCCTGGGTTCGAATACTGACCCAGACTTTAGGTTAGTAATCTAAAGTCTGATTCGGCTGCTGCAGAGACAAAATGTCCTCGTCCAGGGGAACACTCAAACCAGCAAGTGAGCACACTGTGTGACTAAATGCAAACTTTGGAAAGGCATCACAGGATACTTTGCTTATTGGAAATACCTACTCTTTTATTGACACAGCCAACTCCTTCAACTTCCTCCTTTGACGTGTAATAGCACTGGTGCAGCTGTCTTGCAGTTTTGTGACCTCTTCTAGTTTATGCTTATAAAGACGATGAGTTTCCTGGAGAAAACCAACAAAGGATTATTTTTGTAGGCAAAAATAATAAGTAGTAATTGTATTTATAACGGTGACACAATCTACGGCTGCGGGCGTGCGTATGCATACAATGTGTTGCAATCTAGTCCAGTTTTCAAAAATTACACATGAGATGGATTGAAATAATGAGAATGGAAACGCTTTTAGCCTTGATTGTAAACCAGATTTTTTTAAATCATAATGTAAACATGTACACAAAACACAAACTAAATATTGGATCCGCAGCTTCTGACTTAACTCTGTAAACAGTAGGCTATTGTGAAAAGTATAAAGACATTATGTTCCAGACATGACTGATCATCTTATATTAGTTTTCATCATGGACGTGTTGGTTTGATTAACATGAATATACTGCTAACCAGATACGATAACGAAGGCAGTAAACTAAAGCGTACTGTACGGTCAACACATCATGCCTCTCAATTCTTTGGGGAAACAGTGCTAGCTTGACTTGTCTTGAGGGCGTTACGTTACTCCCGTTCATTGTTTTGCGTTCCCGGTTTATATCAATACACGATATATAAACTCCTTTACCTGGACTTGTTGATAGTCCTTCTCTATGATCTCCCATTCCTGTAAGCACTCACTGACACTATTTGGGCTGATCATTGTTATAATCTAGTCTGATATAGAAGCCCTCTCGGCGGGTCGTAATGGCAACCTCCGGTGTGCAACAGTTGTGTCCTGTCAAGCAGCCACGTAGGACGTGCTGCATCCATTCTGCCTGCAGCGCAACTCAACCGGCCAATGACATTATCCCTGGATGTTCTTAGGCGCCAGTTGGTGCGTCTCCGCCAATAGGAATATTGGAGCAGCCGCTTTAAAGGGCTAACGTCGTTCCCATGCGCTCTTCTCATGGGCTGGTCGCTGTATTTTTAGATGAAATGTAACACCTTTTGACAAAAGTTTTTCCGTTACATATTAAATAAATAAATAAATAAATGTTATTTGTATTTTAGTTATATGACAAGTAGCCTAATTATAAATTGTATGTCTAGTATTATTATGATTATCAATTTAAATGCAGAACAGGATTTGTCAGAAATAAACCGACTTTTATTTTACACAACATTAATTATTTGATCAGAAATAAGGTTCAGAGATATCCGTTGATCTTTGTCCCGTTGTGTGAAGCTCCCAGTCGGATAGCTGTTGCACAAACCCCCTATATGGCCTCATGTTGGACTTGCACTTTTTCAAATACTTCCATGCATCCTGCAGGAATTCAAACAGAAAACAAATTTAATACAATGAAGAAAAAAAAGATAAATTACTAATCTACTAAAAAGTTACAGTCCTCATTACACACAAAAGTAGGCTACTACTCACCTCCAATGAGTACTTGAAATGGTACATGAGGAAAGCTATCGTAGCAGCACTACAGCGGCCTATGCCATGGGTTGAAGTCACCAGCACAGGGGAGCCCTTATTCACATGTGAACCTGGACATAAAGACACAGCAGGCTAATGAAAGATAACAAGAATACATGTGTTCATCAATATTTACAAATTTCTGATGGTGGAATTAAGAAGTAGAAGTTCATTAGTTCAAACAAAGGTACACAATCAGTTTCTGAGGCCAAACATTGACCTAGTTGAATTGCTTTGAGTGCCTTGAAAAGCACTATATAAATGCAATTAATTATGATTACGAATTTGGTTGTTCTTCACACCTATACACTTAACCCACATCATGCTTTTTCCAATGTTTTCTTTATATGAAGTTGTGTCCTGTTTATTGTGTTGATTTTTATGTTGGAATTTGTTAAGAGCTTTTCTATAGAGCTTTTCTATAGAAGCTCGACAGTGCCCCCCTGAGGGCAACAGATGGAACTGGTTAGAGAGTGAGGGCACTAGAGGTTCGCACGCTTTGTTTGGCCTTCTGTCTGCTCAGCAATTTTCTAGCTTAAATCACAATAAGCATCCATATATCACATTACAAAGAGTCAATAACAAACTTGAACGATAACACATCAGGACTGGCTGCTTACCAATAAAAACACAGATCCTCTCCAAACTAGAGTACAAATCTGCCGTCACAGAATCCGCCATGCACACATTGAGCATTGTGTGGTTCGCAGTCTCAAAACTAATCCCAGAAAAAATAATTTTGGAATTAATAAAATCATAAATTGCATATTCTATGTTTAAGGCAATAGTCCAACAATCCCTTACTCAAGGGCAGTACTTGAAACATTGACCATGGCACTGATCTTAAGGTCTTCACGCATGCTGTGACTCCTTGCTTGGTTGTGATCAGCCATATACAGTAGGCCAACTAGAATCTCCACTGGATAGGGCTGGAAATTGTCCAGCTCCTTAAATAAACAAACAAAACAAAAAAACAAAAAAATCTGCTTGTACATTTATATTCATCAATAGTATCAATTGTTAATTCTGGTAATATGACAGTCACGAGTCACACTCGACCCTACCATTATAGTGTACATGATTTTAACGCTTCTAAAAAATGGGTAGAGTGCGGAGAACTTCTGGTAGCCTCCTTTAACGATGAAGACGGGATGGAGGCTCACTTTAGCGAGGACCTCAGCACATCTTACAGCCTCACCTGTAGAATACATCATTGTTATTTACATTTACATTAAGGGCATTTAGCTTTAACTATTTTTTATCTAAAGCGACTTACAATAACATAACATTAACATACAATAAGTGCGCAAGAGGGGTGTTTTTAGGAGAGTAAGAAAGAAGAAGGGGCGTGGAGTGTAAGGGGGGGAGGCTATGCAGAGTCCATGTGAACTCTGGACAAGTGAGGCTTAAGTCTCTTGCGGAAGCTGGTGAGCGACTCTGCGGTCCTGACATCGGCAGGGAGCTCGTTCCACCATTGCGGTGCCCAAACAGAGAAGAGTTGTGACTTTGTTGTTCGACCTTTGCTATGTTATCATGAGACCTCATGTGTCACGTTGCAGTCCCATTGAAGATTAGGTTTTGCAGGACCTCAACAGCTTTCCGTAGTGCAGGCCTTCACATTCACATTCGCCACGCCAATGTTTAATTACACTTTATGTCTATTCATTGTATGTTTTTGCCTAGGGATGAGGCTGCTCTTACCCAAGTCTTGCAGAGAACTCGTGTCAGAGTCATATACCACTATATGTCTCATGCTCTCAACTTCCACATTCTCTGGAACAACAAACATGCCTTTGCCATCCTGAAAATGTGATGAGTGCACAAAGGTTAAAGACTAATTGTTCATCGTTTAAATGTCAAACTGTGACAGGCATGCATTTGCTTACCCGCTGTGCATTTTTAGCTGTTATGATATGGCTGGTGTTATAATCCCACTTATCTCGAGAATCTGGTAAGAGGAAATCAAACATGCATGGGCGTAGGATCCACTTTTAGAAATCCTATTATTATAGATATATACAATAGTAGTGTCCTAAATCGGGCCTAAATAGGTAGGCCTAAACACCACATTTTACTTGTCATTCTCTTGTCTTACATGGACACCTGGAATAGCTATAGGGCGGCACTGATGTTGCCCCATCCACTGTATTATTCTCACATCCAGCATATACTTACCAATTAAGTAGAGGTGATTAATTTCTGCCAACTTGGAAACATTGGTGTATTGATTCAGCATGTTGTATAACGCACTCGGTTCACAGATAATTACGCCAACCATATTGCGGGAGTAGGCTATGGCAGACAGTAATATCTAGGCGACTTACACTGACAATATTTGAACTGTACTGTACTGGCACGAATCGTAAGCCGCGTTGTAATCATTATGTGTTTAAACTCCGTCAACAGCGCCGTCAGTTTGAGTGCGTTTGTTTGTAGAAGGCTGCATAGCAACGCCACATCAGTGACCACAATGCGAAAGCTGAATAAGGGAGATCTCTCTGGGTGCAAGAGGAATTAATACAAATGCATTTTAAATAGACTGGCAACAATGTGAACAAGGTTATATATTGGAATTGATTTGATATCATTATTGGGATACATTTTCCCACACCAATTCCTCCCTTTTTGATATTCAGATCAACACTTGTATAGGTTAAAAATATAATTATTGGAATACAAATAAATACATTGTGTGGACATTTAAAGGTGGCAGTCTTGTTAGAATTAGGAGGAAAACTCCCTAAAACTCGTTATAATAACCTATTTGGTGTAGGGGAAAATTAATGGGGGGAAAAGGGAGAAACCTTGACAGGTTTGATTGAGAGGACAACATTTATACTATTTAAACAATTGTAAATAGTACATGACCATATGAGAGAGAGAGAGAGAGAGAGAGAGAGAGAGAGAGAGATACTGAGAAACAGGGAAAGGCTGCAAGAGAGAGAGTTAGTAGAGACAATAGGGATGATGCATTGTAAGACTGGTGTCCTGGTAGGTGTTGGGCTTCTTGTCCAGGTTTGTGTACACCACAGGAACCATGGTGTCTGGTGAAAGAAGAACAGATAGAAAAAAAGAAAGAAAGGGAAATTAGACAGAAAGTAAGCCACTCAAAAGATATCAATTTCATGTATGGTGTTTCAAACAGCTTGCAACATGCAGTACAACCGTGCGTATAACTTGTCTACCTTGTATAATGTAGCATTGACTATCATCTATTTTGACCTTTTTATAGTTTTATCTTACTTGTATGTTGTATCATACATGTATTACCATGGTGACCAGTTGCAGCAGTGAGTCCGGGTGTGAACCATTGTGACTGAACAGCATGGTTTCATCCTCTCTTTTCCTACATACGAAGGGTCGTGTAATAGCCGGCACACAGCATGAAGGAAAGAACGAGGGGCTACCACCTTACCATCGGGATGATCACAAGTTGGCCTCCAAGGGTGCAGAGCTGATCTTAGGCTAATCTGCCTTCTCAGGAGTGTAAGCAGTAATCTGCAGCATCGCAACATCATCAAGTGAAGGGACTGGTACTATTCAGGACGCCCAGGTTTTGGGCCGTGTAAAACCGTCACGGAAGGGGTTAAATGCAGCTTGTTTAGCAGCAGAATCTGCTAATGCATTACCCTGGGAAACTGAATAAGAGGTATATATGTGATCTTAACATTTAACAATACTGTAGTCAGAAACGAATAGGCGTATTTTAACTTTTCTAATTCTAGCACTATGTTGATGGTGGTGTTTGCCAGAGGGTGCATTGAACTCTACATCAACGTCATCTATATTGTTGTCACTAATGGTTATTGGTTATTGGTTGTTATGATATTTCAATCGAAGCTGCAGTAGCAGCACCAGTTTGGAGACAATTTGTAAGCTACTGGGTATTTTCTTGAGATACAAGAAAGCTCTAACTAACCATTAGAGCTCAGGCAGACTCTCCTGAAAGATCAATATCCATCGAAATGGCAGAAGTCTATGCCTACCCCTCTGTCCTGTACTGGTGTTGGAATGTCTTCTATCACCTCACTAACATTTTGTATGGACTGGAGGCTTGAATACACTGTACGACATGTTTCATTTGTAGTCATTTGTTCAGTTGTATTGTATACTTCTATAATTTTCTGTTCGTTTTTGTACTATTTCTCATTTGAGTGGGGGCTGTGTATAAAGCAGGTACTTAAACTGGCTAATTACTTTTCTGTGGGGGGTCTTATCCTGTCTACATGGGCCCAAGGTTGGGTGGTGTACTGTTGACGGATCTGTCATCGCTGTAGAAGAATCCACCGAAGACGTTCCCGATGAGGCCGAGCCTTCACTCGAGGGGGATGCCACAATCAGTCTCCCCAATCCGTGCACAGCCTAAGTAGGCCTACAGGTGGAGGAAGCCATCATGGCGGCCAATGAAACAGCTCTCCTGAATAAACATGTTTGGCCTTGATGGCCAAAATAACCTAACAAACACACCACATATACAGTACAGATATAGGCACACGTTAAGGCCCGAAGTGAAGGCCACATGTCCCAACGACAGGGGCCGTCAGATGCTCACACAATGCACACACTCATTCAAATCCAACTGCTGATAACACTCGGCCACAGCCCGGGGTGCTCAAGGCCAGGCAGGTGCTCTCGAGAAACTCCCACACCAGCCTTGACACACACCACTCGCAACACACAATTCGCTAGAAGAAAACGCATAAGACTGATACACCCAGAAGGACATCACGCTCATTTGAAGCAGAACCTCTACAGAGGCGAAGCTCCGGACGACCTCAGCGCTGTTAGGGACTTAGACATTTTCGCTCGATCGATCTCTTACGCTCTATAGCTCAGTATAACCTTTTTCACCTTACTAAATAAATCCGAGGCCCTCGTGCCGACAATTTTATCTCCTCTCCGTCTCAGTTTATCTGTTCAAGTAACTAGGCAGACTATTTTTCCCAACAGTACAGTCACAAGGCCCATGCCTTCG
>OMKX01064587.1:0-22500 GCA_900302425.1 Brosme brosme
TCTTCAACCCCCTTAGATGAAGCTCATCGTCCATCGCCATTATTTGAGTTCCAAGAACCATTAGAAGAACTCTTTGTAAACTAGTGGTAAAAATGATGTACCTTGCAATTAGTTTTATGCTCTATTTACATATTTGTTATACTCTATAGTAGGGGTAGGATAGTGTAGTGGCTCCAGTGTTTGAGTCCCAGCCAAAGGTACTGGGTTTGATTCCCTATTTCCACAGCTTACCTGTATGCCTCCTTAAGCAATATGCCTAACATTCCCGGCCTGCTCCTCAATGACTCCATGTCTCCTGTTCCAAAGCTATGAGTAAATATTCATATTAATGGAATCCTAACCCTAAACGGAAATCTTTGAGATTACCAATTTAAAGAGATAGTGTGATGGCCAATAACCTATATTATATTACAGCCTAGTCTTTTGTATACATCCCTGTCCATCTCCCCAGCTGTACATGGTGCGCACAATGCTGGAGTCCCTCATAGCAGACAAGAGCGGCTCCAAGAAGACTCTGCGCAGCAGCCTGGACGGACCCATCGTGCTCGCCATCGAAGACTTCCACAAGCACTCCTTCTTCTTCACCCACCTGCTCAACTTCAGCGGTAAGCAGCCCACTGCATGCGCACATGCACACACTCAAACACACACACACACACCGCCCCATGGCACATGCAAATCAAGCAAAAACACATAATGACTCCGTCCAAGCTGCAAAAACAATCGACAAGCTTCGATTCCTCGATGGAGAATGCTGTCGTCAACTCATCAACCCTTTCACTCGTCACAAATGATGACATCATTCTTTGTACATTGATTGTTTTCAATGAACAAAGAAGCGGTTTTGTGAGCGCGTCCTGTGGCGCACGTTAACATGATGCGGATGCCGATGGAACGTGATGACACATTTTCAGCTGCGCTCTTACTCGGCTGCTAAACAGATTGCTAGTAAACAGACAGTGGCGGAGATGGAGCCTGAGCCTGACTCCCGGTTCTCTGCGCTCTCGCTCCCCAGAGGCCCTGCAGCACTGCTGCGACCTGTCCCAGCTGTGGTTCCGGGAGTTCTTCCTGGAGCTGACCATGGGTCGCAGGATCCAGTTCCCCATCGAGATGTCCATGCCCTGGATCCTCACCGACCACATCCTGGAGACCAAGGAGCCCTCCATGATGGAGTAAGGCGTCCATACGCTGATATCAATGGGTTTATTGTATTGTGATGAAAACATTTGTCTCGTTAAGTTTATAAATGTCTTCTTTTGAAGAGCAACCTGGCCAACACAAATGCATAAATAAAATAGAAAATATTAAGGTTACAGAAAATGACAGCATGAAAATGTCAATAAACATGCAGTCAGTTAAAATTCAGGTGTGATTATGACTGGACAAATGTGCTTCTGTCCCTGCACATATACTCATTGCTAAGAATGACATAACATTGTATTGCGTAAACCGTTAACCAGAGATGTTGTGTCTGCTGCAGATACGTGCTGTATCCACTAGACCTGTACAACGACAGCGGTTATTACGCTCTGACAAAGTTCAAGAAGCAGTTCCTTTATGATGAAATTGAGGCTGAGGTAAGGACTCGTGTCATCTTCATTTCATTTCTGATAATGTACGATAGGATGATAAAACCACTGTAATTCCAATGGACGTTTGTGTTTACCTTCAGTGGCCTCATTAATGTTTTCATACGTGTGGTTTCAGGTCAACCTCTGTTTCGATCAGTTTGTCTACAAGTTAGCCGATCAGATTTTCGCCTATTACAAAGCAATGGCGGGAAGGTAAGAGGACCACATCTACTACGTTTCATTACAACACAGCCGTGATTCCATATTAATAAAATCAACCCTCTGAACGCTCGTCTTTCTTCGTCTTCCCCAGCGTTTTGCTAGACAAGCGTTTCCGAGCCGAGTGTAAAAACTACGGCGTGATCATCCCCTACCCGCCGTCCAACCGCTACGAGACCCTGCTCAAACAGAGACACGTGCAGGTACTGAGGGAGCAACTCCATCTTGGATAGCTTTTCTCATTATAAGTATTGATCTGTTATCTGTTATCGCGTACAGGATAGTAGTGTTGTGATAAGGGGGTTGATTCCCAGCCGAAAGGACCTGGGTTGGGCTGACCTTGGGATAGATAGCCCTAACCCCCACCTGTTCCTCACTGTACTGTACGCTAACTCACTGTAAATAATGTTATAGCAATTATAATATAAATATTCTGCAGTTAATTATTATGGGTATTTGACGTTGCTATTATATTTGCTGGGCTAACAACTGGTTTAAGCCGTGAACATTTTGACAAACTTATCAAAAAGATATTATAGTTTAATATCAAATCAGGAAAATACAACTAGGAATACGAAGTGGAGTTTAGCAAAGCAGCTTTGTTGTTGTTGTTGAGTTCATCTCTCTAACCTTGTTGGTCTCGGTTGTGTGGTGCAGCTGCTGGGTCGCTCCATCGACCTGAACCGCCTGATCACACAGAGGATCTCCGCAGCCATGTACAAGTCCCTGGACCAGGCTATCAGCCGCTTCGAGAGCGAGGACCTCACCTCCATCGTGGTGAGGAAGCTCTGCAGGGACAAACATGCACAATGTCTCCATGCTCATGCGCACAAAAACCCCTCAACCAAACCGAGGGTTACATTGTCACTGCTATTGGAACCGTTTGGAGAAACATCTATAAATCCTGGGTGGCTCTTCCTTGTGGTCTAAAATAGCCATTGGGGAACTCTATAGTGCCACCTAGCTGTACACATGAGGAATTCAATATCTAGATTAGACTATCTTCTTTAAGAAGGTGTATACCATGGGCGGGTTTGCTAAAACAAAGGTAATGTTGTTTAAAGAGTCTACAAACAAAAGGTGTTTGACTCCCAGCCAATAGGTGTGTACCTGTGTGTCCGCAGTGTACCTGTATCCATGCTCACAAACGACATTAAATTACATGTACATACATTCGTTAAATGTCTAAAGTGACTTTGGATAAAAAGTGTCGCCTAAATGACAAAATGATAATGAAACGAGTTATCATTTTTAAATGATTCATGAAATTCCGTCCGTGTGCAGGAGTTGGAGTGGCTGCTGGAGATCAACCGGCTGACCCACCGGCTGCTGTCCAAGCACCTAACGCTGGACAGCTTCGACGCCATGTTCCGCGAGGCCAACCACAACGTGTCGGCGCCCTACGGCCGCATCACGCTCCACGTCTTCTGGGAGCTCAACTTCGACTTCCTGCCCAACTACTGCTACAACGGCTCCACCAACCGGTGCGTCCGTTTGCGGTTTCCGAGAGTGTGATGTTTTTTTAAACATAAACATTTTACTTCGTGTTTTAATAGTGCGCTGATTGTTTTTATACTGTTCTGTTTTTACCCAGCTTTGTGCGCACAGCGATACCCTTCACCCAGGAGCCGCAGAGAGACAAACCAGCCAATGTGCAGCCTTACTACCTGTATGGATCTAAGGTAAGGGCAGTAAGGGCAAGAGTTAGCAGTTCAGTTCTGCTGTCACAATCTACTGCAATCAGCCCGTAATGATGAAACGTATTAAGCACCGCAATGTTTTATTCTGATATTAATACATTTTTCCTTCTCTCCCCCCGCCCAGCCCCTGAACATTGCCTACTCCCACATATACAGCTCTTACAGGAACTTTGTCGGCCCCCCTCACTTCAAGACCATCTGCCGTCTCCTTGGTTACCAAGGCATCGCTGTGGTGATGGAAGAGCTGCTGAAGATTGTCAAGAGCCTGGTACGTTTGGCTATGTCGTTTTGAAACGTTTTTGATTGGTCATTCAATGCTCTGATGATTGGTTATCCTCTCTCAGTTTATTGTTCTGATTGGATATTCTCCTTACTGTTTAGTGTTCTGATTGGACATTCTCCTTACTGTTTAATGTTCTGATTGGTCATTCTCCTTCCTGTTTGGCAGCTGCAAGGCACCATCTTGCAGTACGTAAAGACACTGATAGAAGTCATGCCCAAGATATGCCGTCTGCCTCGCCATGAATATGGCTCCCCAGGTGAGCATAGAATGACCCCACAAACAAACCCCAGCTGCCACAGGTTTTTTTTGTCAGGAAGATTGGTATTTGAAGTACCTATTCTTTTTACTACCTTTTTGTATGGCAAGGTATTGATCAACAGATCTTCATCAGGTTTAACCCTGACAAGAGTCCTTGTTGTTGCAACAAAACACTATAAACACATCTTAAAGAACAAGAGGCTTGAAGCTTCAGACTACTTGTGGAAATATTTTTGGGTTAAATTTGTGTTTTTGTTATTCACAAATATGTGAGAATTGAATTAGTAATCGAATACTCTTATCTACATCTTATAAGCACACACCTCATTCTGCACTATGACGTACAAACCTGTCTACCTGTCCGTTCTCTTTTTAAGCACTTTCTTGTGAAGCACTTTGGTGCGGCTCAGCCGTCTGTAAATGCGCTATAGAAATAAACTGACTTGACTTGACATGACTACTTGCATCTGTGGTCCAGTCAGTCATTTTGCAGATTAAAAGCAAGTCAGGTTAGGTAATCTGTAGATTACCTGTGTGTTGTACACCCTGTGCTCTACCTGCTTTACTGTGATCTGTGATCCTGGTCCTAGCATTCCCTGAATCATGGTCAGAATGTGGGTCATGGCCTCTGAATGGACATTAATATAGAACATATGTTTTATTTACATACAACGTGTGTGTAATCAAGGCAAATTCAAAGTCAAGGCAAAAACACTTGTTTGCTGGCTTATGTTACAAAACAGATTTTGTTTTATTAGCAACATTTTTGCCTCGGATTGTTTAAAAATGTTTTACCAATCTATGCTTTTAAACTCCCAACACGTTTTCCAAAACAAAAAAAACACATATGAAGTCAGTATTTGAACAACCTCACACAGATTGTGGTCATGTCATCCCAGTACTTATGTAAGGGATAATGTACAGCAAGCCGGTCATGATGAGCTAAATAAACCCAGACAGTTTTAATTTCACGATAATGACCGGCTCACTGTACATTATCTTGCTTATGTCATGGCCAATTACTAAATAAATCAATCTTTTGCCACATAATATAACAATACAAAAATGATTGTATTGCTTCCGCTTTAAAAAAGACAGTTTAATGGTAGATTCCACTGTTGGAAATAGCGTCCAAGCATTGGTCTGTTATTTATGGCAGCTTTATGGTAATAAATATAAAAGGCGGCTGAATGCCCCAATTGGCAAATCAGAAATGAGTATTCAAAAAAGCTGTGTAATAAACAGTGATACAAGCCGGGTTGTTATATCATGATACGAAAGTACATTTAAGTTATCTGCAGTATGAAGAAATCTTTAGATTCGGTGCATATCCTATACACAACTATCTGGTTCGTAACTGTTCAGGAATCCTGGAGTTCTTCCACCACCAACTCAAGGACATCATCGAGTACGCTGAGCTTAAGACGGACGTCTTCCAGAGCCTGAGGGAAGTGGGGAATGCCATCCTCTTCTGCCTGCTCATCGAACAAGCTCTGGTCAGCCACGGTTTTATGTGTCGCTCCATCAATCTCTTTTTCTATCATCTATCATCAGTTTACCTCTTTTTATTTATAGCTATCATGTCTATCTCTCTATTTCTATCATCTGTTTATCGATATTCTATCTAGTATCTGTCTCTCTATTTCTATCTGTCAACCATCTATTTATCTATCTATCACCTGTCTATCTCTCTTTATTTCTATCTATCATCTGTCTATCTATATATCTTGTCTGTCTGTCAACTGTCATCTTTCTATTCATATATAGAATTGTTTTTCTTCTTTTTTTACTTTACCGTACATTTCTGCCACTTTTTCATTTATACATTTTAACTTACTGTATAGCATTTTATGTCGCTTTATTTTGATTGGTTCCATCATAGGACAGGCTGCCATTGGGCAGCTTTCTGATTATTTAGGATTGGCCGGTTACCTGAGTGCATGGACAAGGCCTGTGTGTTGGATAACATTTCTAAAATGGCCGATTATTGTTGCTTACGGAAGCCCTGATCAGGTTGGCCTTGTACCTGTATATTAAAATGTATTATTATTATTACCAGAGATGTTATTCTGAAACGCAACTCTATTTTTCATTACATGCTGGCAACTACCGCAGGTGGTAAGAATTTAGGTTTTGTCGTTTGTAACAAAATAACACAACTTCTTCGTTTTTTATTTTATCTTATCTTGTGGTTTGGTTTGCCGTTTTCTTTCCTCAATCTTGACTTCCTTTTTTTTATTTTGGCATACAATGTTCACTTTAAACCACCATGGAAGCAAAAGGACCAAATGTACAAGCATGGCTTTGGTGCCAGTAATGAGAACAAAGATATGAACCTAATATACAGTATTATAAAATAATTAAAATAAACAAAGTAAGGTGGATTAAGTACGAGACCCTTCATTCTTAGGCTTCCATGGCAAAAGCAATGGTAAAGGAATGGTTGGTTTATCGATTCTCACCTTTGCTTAACTTATCATTTTGTACTTCCATTTTGGGTGCCTGTATTGCCTGCTCCACTTAAAAAACTAACGAAACATCACTTTCTCTATCACTTCTGGTGAATGCATGCACAATGCATACATGGAGGTGTGTGTGTGTGTGTGTGTGTGTGTGTGTGTGTGTGTGTGTGTATATAAGAGAGTGTATGCGCGTGCTGAATGATTCGCTGTTTGTATTTCATTCAACATTGCATGGCCTTCAACATGTAATCACAGTTCTTTTCACGTAGTTAAGTCCAGTATTTGGGTTTATCTACAAATTGTTCCTTCTCGCATTCATAACTAACCCCCACATGACCTCATACGAGCATAGAGAATAACAAACATTTTATTCACACGCTACAGAGAACTAGCAATAGTTCTGCATCTCTGAGTAAAGCTCACCTCTTGACCGAGCGCATCACATGATTAACGAGAAGTAACTTGTTCACACTGTCACACACCATGGTCAATAATGGCATATTAAATAGTATATTAAAACCATCCATACTGCTGAAGGACCCATTGTGGACATTGTTAAACCCCTTAGTGCTGTCAAGTGAGTGACAAACTGGAGTTGTAACATGACCAACACTGTCTTGTGATAGGCTAACAGACACTTCATTCATTCACATACTCCACTTCCATGAAAAGGTAGACGTGGGGTGGAGTGGGCGTGTCCCTTTTGCAACCATAAATATAGAATCTACATGATTTTGAACACAGCTCTCTCTGTTGGAATGATTGGCTGATTAGTGAACGAAAATACAGCATGAGATTTCCCCCCCGACTACCGTGCATGCTCCGTCCGTCCGCACGGGTGAAACTCGATTGTTAAAAATGACCCACTCTTTGTGTGTGTGTGTGCGTGTGTGTGTTCTTGCGCTGTTTTTATTCGATCCCCTAGTCCCAGGAGGAAGTGTGTGACCTGCTTCACGCTGCCCCCTTCCAGAACATTCTGCCCAGGGTCTACATCAAAGGTATTTAAAGGGTTTGCAAAAGGACCAATTAAAGGATGAAACCAGGGATTAACCAGGTTCCTCGAAATGCTGTAATGGAAGTCATTGGCTAGGAGTACTTCTGAAGAGCTGAGGTTGATGGGTCAATGGGTGTGTGCTTGTGTGCTTCCTGCAGAGGGCGAGCGTCTGGAAGTGAGGATGAAGAGGTTGGAAGCCAAGTACGCTCCTCTTCATCTTGTTCCTCTAATTGAGAGGTTGGGAACCCCACAGGTGAGCTTCTGTAACCCCCCACTCAGCTAGTGTTCTCTGTTCAAAGAAAGGTTTTTTTTTCGGTGGCGAACCCGCAAAGCCAGCAGCAGGTGTACATGATTATATTCTTCAAAGGTATCGACTTTTTTAGCTATTCCTTTAAGTTCAAGGGACTGTTCAACATGAGTAAATACTTTTTATTATTATAATTGTATTATATTAAAGGTGCTGTAGGTAAGATAAAGAGCTATAATTTGAGTGTAATTTGTTAGAAATGGCATGGTCATCCATCAGCTATTAGTGAGTGTAATGCACTGTGAGAATATCGGTTTCGAATTGACTGCGCCTGCCTCTGTATGAGCCAATTAAAATCTTTGACAGCTCCCAGCAAATTTCTGACCAATCAGGGCATCTCTTCCCTGATTAGTCATTGGATTTTTTTTCCCACATTTTACCCATGTTGAGGCTTTTTATTTTTTTTACATTGTGTTTTTTTTCTTCATCCGCAGCAAATCGCCATTGCTCGCGAGGGTGACCTGCTGACCAAAGAGCGTCTGTGCTGCGGCCTGTCCATGTTCGAGGTCATCCTGACGCGCATCCGCAGCTTCCTGCAGGACGCCGTTTGGCGCGGCCCACCGCCCACCAACGGCGTGATGCACGTGGACGAGTGCATGGAGTTCCACCGCCTGTGGAGCGCCATGCAGTTCGTCTACTGTATCCCTGTGGGCACGCATGAATTCACGGCAGAGTAAGTGTGTGTGTGTGTGTGTGGGGGTGTGGGGGTGTGTAAGGGAGTATGTGTGAGTGTGTTGTGTGTCTGAGGGTGTGTGTGTGGGCTTGTGTGTGTGTGTCTGTGTGATCGTGTACGTTTGTGTGTGTGTGTGATCGTGCACATACGTGTGTGTGTGTGTGTGTGTGCATTACAATGTTGGATGAATTATTTTTTACCTTGGTTATGCAGGGCATCAATGTAGCTCACAGTGCTTTCTTCCAGTCTCCTCCCTTCCGTCCATTGTTTCTGTTTCTTTTTCCTTTGTTTATTCCTTCTCTCTTCTCTCTCCTCTCTTCCCTGTGACCTTCCAGGCAGTGCTTCGGGGATGGGCTGAACTGGGCCGGATGCTCCATCATCGTGCTGCTGGGACAGCAGCGTCGCTTCGACCTCTTCGACTTCTGCTACCACCTGCTCAAGGTGCAGAGGCAGGACGGCAAGGACGAGATCATCAAAAACGTGGTGAGTGTACTACTGCATTCATTGTCCCCCCCACACACACACGCACGCAGGCACACACACACGCACGCAGGCACGCACGCACGCACGCACACACGCATGCACACACACACACACACACACACACTTCTGTAGAAAGCTGAGAATATGTATTTCTTCATGAAAGAAAACAGAACCGCATGATTCGATTTTCTTTGAAAAACAATATTGTCATCACCTTTCTGTAGTCGTGACCTAAACGGTTCCTTGCTTCCTCGCTTGGTTCACAGCCGCTGAAGAAGATGGCGGACCGCATCAGGAAGTACCAGATCCTCAACAATGAGATCTTCGCCATCCTCAACAAGTACATGAAGGCCGTGGAGACGGACAGCTCCACCGTTGAACACGTCCGCTGTTTTCAGCCGCCTATACACCAGTCTCTGGCCACGACCTGCTGAAAGACCCCCCTCCCCCCGCCAACACGCCGATGCTAAATAATACACCCACACATAACTCCCCACAGCTGTGACAGAGATTCTGCCTCTCCTTGGTTCCTCGATCAGAGCTGTTATAGATTCACCACCCAAGAGCACTCATGTACATTTCTCCCAACATACCAATTTCAAGTTCTCTAGATGCCTGTATTTATCGAGAACTTGGGTCTTAGTCTTGGGACTTCATGATCGGTAATTTTCAGAGAATTGTCGCATCTCTGACTTCTCCCATCAGCCAGGCATTGCGCGTCTGTGGCTCTGCCTAATCGGCATCAAACTGGAGTACAACCACAGGTGCAACGTGTAATACTCTCATCTTTTATTTCTTTCGTTTTTACTTTTATATCCATGTGGCTAATTCCAACTCATGCATGCCTTCTTCTATTTCTTTAGCCTTTGCTTTTACTGGGGATTGGATCGATGGAACAAAAATGCAAAGAGTAGTTACATTTTTGAAAATTTGAATAGGTGTTGGTTGTTTTGTTTCCACTTAGCTGCGGTCACGAGTATCCCCACTGTCAAATCCAGTGGTAAAGTTTTAGTTTACAGTCCGGCCTCAAATAAGTGAATGAAAACATATTTTTTTTTATAGATTACAATACAACAAATTACATAACATTCCAACACGGTGCTCTGATGTGTTGTAGCTCAGCTGCTATTAGTACTTCTACAGGCACCACATTGTTGAATTGTGACTAAATCTGGGTTAATTTCAACAGTGGAGGATCATGAGGCGACACAGTCATTTCAGTAGGCCATCTTCATGATGCATTGTTTATAATTATAAATATTTAAAGCTCTTCTAATGGCACACCTCCCCTCCGATAAATGACACATCAGTTGGCTTTTTATTTATTTTACGTTTTGATTGTCTGGCCTCCTGACATATTTTATTCAATACCACTTACACTGTAAATGTCACTGTTGAACCATTGGTTATTGAACTAAGTGGAGTGTTGTAACTGTCCTTGTTTTTTAATTAATAATAATTTAATTAACATCTTTTTGCATACTTGTCTCTACTACTGACTGGAAACCTCAATTTTAGTTGTTTTCTTTATTTTGTTATTTGTTCTGAAAAAGTTGTTTTATATTATGTACATGGATACATTGATATTGTTTAACCATATTGAAGAAAAAAAAAGTGGAATCTGGACAGATGTATTTTCCAGATTAACGGATGAAAAATAATAATAAAAAAAAAGTAAACAAATGAAGCAAACGTTAGACAATGCCTCTACGTTGTGTAAGACAATGCTGTACTAGGTTAATCAATTGTGAGTGTGAATGGATGTGGTGGCCTAACACAAAGAATTAAAAAAATAATCCCAATTGTCAATTTAAAAAAATTTAAAATGCAGTTGAGATTGAAGGGACATTTTCCTAAATATATTCAGTATTTACTATTGTTGGAATTTGCTTTAGGTTAAGCAGTGTTAAAATATGCAATATGCAAAATGTTCCATGTCCCTTTTTTTTTTTTTTCATTTGAAAAAAGTGAAGAAATTCAAATATGAATCCTCATTCAAAAACAGCCCTGTGATTTTTCTTATTTTCTGCTCCATTTAAATGGAGGCTATTGTCAAATCACTGGTCCTTTATTGTATTTATCCACACTTCATACATTTATTCTTAATTTAAGGGTTGATCTAATCTGGGGGAAAATGGAGGTTTAAATGCATCGTCATCAAACTTTAGCATGGCAAGTGTAAGTTATTGTCATCAATTGCACCATTTGTGACATAATATTTTGTTTATGATATTGTTGTACAAGTGAACATGTTTTGAAATACAAAAAGGAGAAAATATATGATGTACAACAAATGTCCTACAAAGGATTTAAAATGATGTTGTATTTACATGAAATAAAAATATCTAACTGAAGAGTTGTTTTGTATTTGACTGGTTTCAAATGAAGTATTATACTGTCAACACTTTCCACATTATACAGCGGTACGTCCAGCATATTTAGTATGAATGGTGGGTAATGAGTTCGTTATATGGTGAATAGTTTGCAAGATACAATTTTAGTGATAATGTTACTTTTTTATATACAGGAAGTGTGTGTATTATGAAGTTTATAATCTGGACGGGTCTCTGGTGCCACAGCTCGATCTCATTGGTCAGTAAATGTGGCAATCAAATCCTGTGTAAAACGTCAGAGAAGCCCATTGGCCCATGGTACGTATGACGTACTTTTGAATTTTCAGCGGTGAAGCGTTTCTTGTCAGTGAGTGAATGGTTTACCGTTTGCTGAGAGTCACGGAGATTTTTTACAAAGAACTGTTCTTAAACTACCGAGTAATCAAATAATGTCATTTTCAAGAGCACCTTTGAAACGGTTTAATGAAAATATCGGTGAGTGTAACGACTAAGTTGCAAGCAATGCTCCAAATGGGTAACGTTAGCTAACGTCAATTATCTTATGGCAGACCCTAATTTAGTGACACCAGTTTGCATGTTTGGATTATGTTTGCTGAGCGCGTAATCTGTCGGGGATTTTCTTCCTTGCATTGTAAATATGCACTTCTGTTCACCTTCATGAAGGTTGTGGCCCAGCACCTGGCACATACAATGTGAAGGACGAGGGACACAAGGGACCTGCTTCCTTTCAAAAGTCGGAGCGGTTCATGACTGTGAAGCCGGGTTGGTTCCTATCATTTGTACAAAAAAAATCCACAAGGAATTCTCTTTAAGGAAAGATATTGTAACAATTAATTTATTTTCTCTAGCATGGTCATCTGCGATTCCTCCCCCATCTCCCGACAGAAACGTCTCAATGTCACCCGTGCGTCGCACTATGTCTGTGGACGGCCTTGTAAGATCTATTCACATGTCTACTAGAGTCAGATAACGGTTCTCATTAGAGTGCTTTAATACACGTCTACAAGTGTACAATTCTGTAACTAGTTCCTCATCTCCTAGGTGGATAGCTCCAATGTGAATAAGGAGAAACCTAGCATTTGCTTGGAGCTGAAGCGGCAGAAGCTCTTGGAGAAGGAGGTAATATCAGCCATCGCGTCCAAATTAATGTATATGATAACGAAATGGGGAGCGGGAGGTGTCGTTGATAGTGATCCTCCAATGGCTGCATCCTTGAGCTACATCCTTGAGCAAGATGCCTAACCCCTATTTCCCCTTATATATCTGAATTAATTTTAAGTTGCTTTGGATAGAAGCATCTGCTGCTATTACTATTTTAAGATGCATAAGGAGCAAGTAGGGCTTGGGCATGATCTTGAGGGGATGGGTGATGCTTTAACTTATAATATTCACCCTACTCAGTCAGTACCCATCGGGCATTACATGCCAGACTCAATATTTTGTATTCAAAGTCCAAGAATCTGAGCCACATAGTTTTGTATATATATATATATGTATATGTGTGTGTGTGTGTGTGTGTGTGTGTTTACATTGCTGTATGTACACTTGCATATTTGTCTATATTTCAAAATTGAATTGCCATGCGTTTTTTTTGTGTTTCATATTTTTACCAATTTTATGCAGAAACAATTTCTAAAGTACTCTGAATCTGAATCTGTCATGGCTTCCAGATCCGCTCTCTGGTGACACAGCGTGGCGAGCAGGACAAGCGTCTCGTGGCCCTGGAGGAGGAGCTGAGGAGGCTGGAGGCCAAGCTTCTGTCGGCTGTCCGGGAGAGGACTGGCCTGACAGCCAGCGCCACAACCCTGGCGCGCCAGCTCGCCGAACTCAAGAAGGCCAATGAGTTCCTGAAGAACAAGGTCTCTACCTTTCTCTTGTTCTTCACACAAATCTACTATTGTACCATTTAGCCAGATGCTTATGTCCTGAGCGACTTGTAGTGAATGAGCAAGCATGTGGACTGTGGACATTGTGTCCTTTCTTTCACCTGGATGAGACTCGTATGATTTGGTCAGCAAAACTTTCTTTTCTTATTTTTAGGTTTCTGCTGACACCACAAAGAAGAGAATTAACTCACTCACAATGGAACTGATTGACGCCAGGAACAATTTGGATCTAAAAAACAAGGTTAAAACTTTTCAATGATTTTAGAAGTTGAAAATGATGTAAAGCTAGATTATAACATTACATGCTCCCAACAGCACAGTTGTTTGAATAGGGAGCAGTGTGTTCTCTTACTAAAATGAAGCGTTTCTATTTATGTTTGTAGGAGATAAGCATGCTGCAAGTTAACACTGCTAGTCAGATGAAAGTTCTGGAAACTGATCTACAAGCTGCAAAGGCTACGGTTAAGACCCTCAGGGAGAGGAACAAAGACCTTGGTGAGACATCACAGAGCAGAAGAATCACCAGTCATTTCCATGTGTTTATTTTGTACATGAATTGGACCAGTGTGCTTGATAGGAGTATGAAACATTATACAGAAACTTCAACCTGTAAATTAACTTTGTACACTACAGAGGACCTCCAGCAGGAAACTAAAACACAGAATGAGGAGCTTTCAAAAGAGACTGAGATGCTACATGGTGAGTTTTATTGTGTTAACTCCTTTGATTTGAGTATGTGTTTGTGACTTGTCTGTCCGGTTTTATCTATGATCATAAAAATAATCAATTGAAATTCTTTGGAATTTCCCCTTGGGGTGTTCCCAAATTCACCATTAGAGAATAGTAAGTGATGTTTTATCTTAAAACTGTCGTTTCCAGCTGTGGTTCGAGAGCATAAGGAGGAAATCAAGGTTTTGCAGCGCTACCTGGATACAGCCAATGACCAAGTCCAGGTAAAACACATATGTGTACCTTATACAAAACACATTATTTGAGTCTTATAATGTTGGAAATGAATTTAGGGAAATTGCTAATCCTCAACATTTTCACATGACAAAAGTCACAATGTTTTATTTTTTTTGCTAGCATTTTTTGAACCTCGTATTGTGCCAACGTACGCTTCTGTCAAATATGTGAATGTGATGTGTGTGTATAATTGGAGGGTACCTGACAAATGCATGAGAGTAATAATGATGGTAATCACATAAACCTGTTGTTTTCAGGAAGCTCAGGTCATTGTAGTTTGAGAATGCAATAGTGTTTCCTAGACAATGTAGCCTTTTTAATATTTTTGCATTCGTCAATTTCAAATATGTGCGTATCTCTAGGATCTGCGCCTGAAGATTCGTGAGAAGACGGATTTGGAGCACACTGCCTCTGAATCCCAGAGGAACACTGCAGGGTAAGCACAGAGAACACTCGATAACCCGTGTCTCAGCACACCTAACAATGATGACACTGATTTTGAAACGGTTCTCTTCAGGCAACTGGAGCAAGACCTGCTGCTCTCCCAAGAGGCCTTGAGGCAAAAGGAGCAGGAGTCCAAAAATTACCAGGAAGAACTTCTGGAGTCCCAGCAGTCCCTGCAGGACACGGAGCAGAGGCTGGAGAGCCGCGAGTCAGAGCTGAGCGCGTCTCGGGTGGAGCTGAGCGACATCGAGAGGCAGATCATGGAGCGAGCCAACGAGGAAGCGGAGGAGTGTCGGGGCCTGGTGCGTCAGCAGGAGGCGGAGCTGGCCCGGCTGCGGGAGGTGCTGAGGAGCACCGAGCAGGAGCTGGACGAGAGGATGGCCCACCTGGCCGGGAGGTGTCTGTCTTACGAGGAGGAGAGAAGTAGGTCCTCCTCTTCCACGTCTTGCTTATCGGGTGTGTGTGTTGATGAATGACATTTTGGATTAAATTAGATTTATTTAGGACCAAAAAAGTAGTTGTGTCTAGAATTTTTACAAAGGCCCAGAGAAATACAAAGGCCCAGAGCAAACACATAAAAGCAACAGCGTACTAATTTCCAATGTGGGCTTCGATGAAAGTAAGAAAATACGTCATAGCACTAAAAATACAAATACAACAGTGATTAGAAAGGTATGATTGCTAAAAGATTCTCAGTGATTACCTACTAAAAGATGCAATAAAAATATTAATTTGTCAATAAATAAATAGGAAACATTAGTGTCAATTAACCTACCCACTCTATTCAGTAGGAAGTGTTTTACCTGTAATCAGAATGCCTGTTAGGGAAGGAGACTAGGGAAGACTATTCCTCTACTGGATTCCACTGTAGAGGAGTGGGCTACAAGCCAGTCCAGTTGCCCTTAGGATCAAACCATTTCCAACACTAGCCCTTGTAGTGTGATCCTGTTGGTCCATTTTGTAATTGAATGTGTTTCTCTTGTCCTGCACCCTATCCAGTTGTATTCTTTAGTTGCCCTTCATTTTGATTGTATGGTTTGCTTGTTCTTGGCCTCACTTGTCGTTTTATATAAAAGCGTCTGCTGATTGACATGTTAAATACCATGTTACATGTCTTTGTTTTTTGCTGTTTTATATTAAGGCAAGATGCAGGAAGAGGGGATGAGGAAGGTGGAGCAGCTGAAGGGCGAGCTGACCGCCCTGCAGGAGGTCAAGAGAGAGGAGAAGAGTAAGGGGATTGCGCTCCGGCAGGCTCACACCACCCTTAGTGAGGAGCTCGAGAAGGAAAAGGTTAGGAACCAGGTTCACGTCTTCTTTGTGACCTTTCACAGGCACTCAACGGTGGACGAACCAAAGTGCATGCGATTGTCTCCACAATTTGTATTGATGTTGACGAAAGTGCGAAAGAGTGTGAAGGGCGGACTGTTAGTTGTAGTGAATTGCTTTTATTTTATTGTTTTTTTTTACATACATTAATCTTCAAGTAGATGTTAAATGTCATTATTTAGTAACACGTTTTGTTTACAACATTAAGACTGAGTTAGCACACAAATTAAAAATGACATGTGTTTTTACCATTACAACTGGTAGTATGTTTCACTTTCATTGCCATGAACCTTATGGGACAGCTGACAAGTAGTCAAGAGTTTCACTCCCCGTCTTTTTACAAATGTGATGCAACGCCAGACATCCGGCCGTAAACCCTGCTGAATCCAGTGTTGTTTCCACAGGCACTAGTGGACTCCCTGTCCCTGCTGCTGGAGCACGAGAGGGACGAGGCGGAGGTGCAGCAGGCGCAGATGAGGGAGGAGATGGAGGAGGTGCTGGGGGAGTTGGCCCTCATGGAGGAGCAGGAGCGTCAGCGGCAGGAGGAGATGGACCAGTCCCTCCAGCGCCTGCAGCAGGAGAACCAAGACCTGGTGCAACAGTTGAGCCAGGCCAGTGCATCGTTGGACAGGTGGGATATGGAAGACTACCTGTCTTACATACATTTTGCTTTTATTTTTTGCTTCCTCGTTTTTTAATTTCAACGTGTGTTTGAATTGTATTCATTGATCGCTGCCCTTGTCTCGCTTCACCTGCGCTTGTCTCGGTGTTTCGCTTGTTAATGTATACTTACCTGCCCTCTATTGATCCATTGCCTTATTAAGGGTATTTTAATTAACCGTTTTTATGGCCCAACACTTTGTAAACAAATGAAAAGTTGTATTATTATTATTATTATTACTAGTTTGATAGTTGTTTTAATTTTAGTTGTATCTGATCTTGCATAGTCAGCACCTATGACATTGACAGCACATTATGAAACTATCGGACCACTATTCGATGATTAGTTAGGAGACAATGTGTTGGTAAACTGACATTCTGGACAATGATTAAGATGGGCAGAGGCATTAGTTTCCGGGTGGATGGACTAAAAGGTGATTTATTTTGGGGATTTTAGAAAGATCACTGAGGCTGCGTTGCTGGAGGAGAGTCACCTGACAGCCATGGCCAGACTCCGAGAGGAGCAGACGGGCTCTCTGAGCAACCTGGGTGACATCGCTACAGAGCTGGAAAGGTAAACAGAAATGCCATTCAAAAGGTGAAAAGTGTCTGGTGGTCTTTACTTGAAAACTATTTGCATGCATTATGAGTGCACTTTTAAAGAGAATGGAATCGCCTTCGTACCATGGGATGTTGAGTGCAGGTCCGTTGCTACCGATTATTGGGATTCATAATTTCGTCTGTGAAATGTCATAAATAATGGCATCACACTGCGAGGTACTAGAAGCCCAAAGTGCCGTCTTAAATGTGCTTGCTTTGTCTGAAAGGCGACCGATAACAACTGAAGTTTCCTTTTTTTTTTACTTAAACAGAAATGGCATTTTTTACTTTAAGCAGGATACGGTTTTCATTTACTCTGTAAATTAAAGGACTATTGAATCGACTTTTTCTGTCTCAGCGGTCATGGGGGGATTCAAGTGAAAGTTGGGGTCGAAGGATGGTTTGATTGACGGGTTATAATACAGGCTTTTCTTAACTGCATAATCCTATCAAACACTTGTTTCCTTCCAGCACAAAACAAGCCCTGAAGGGAGTGGGAGACAGGGTGAGGGAGCTGGAGGCTGAGGAGGAACGAGTGGCTCAGCATCTCAAAGAGGAGCTGAAGCGAGTCATTCAGCAGAAGGAGGAGGAGATGGAGAACGTCAGGCGGACTTTAGAAGAACAGAGGGAGAGACTCCTCGCTGCCCAGCAGGCTGAGGAGAAGACTCGTGAAGAGCATGCACTGTAGGTTTCTTTAAAATGATTCTTTCATACATTTGATCCGTAACAACAGGAAGGGAAATAAGGTCAAATGTATGTTATTAATCCCGGATGGAAAACGAATTCTAAATAATATGCAAAAGATATCTGTTTCAATAATATGATGGAAGAATAAATGATAATATGTACGAAACACATGAATATAGAACATGAATACAATTTTGTTAACTTTCCCCTTATCAAACGCTCCGTCTGTCCCAGGATGCTTTCCGAGGTGAAGACCCATCTTGCCCAGAAGGATGAGAAGATGAAGGCGATGGAGGGAAGCCATGCGGTGCTGCTTGCTCAACTCCAGGAGGAGGTCTTGGTCCAGAGGGGAGAGAAGGAGCAGACGCTGGTGCAGCTAGAGGAACAGGAAGGTCTCATGAGCTCCCAGCTGCAGCGGGAGAAGGAGGAGGCCCAGACACTACGGGCCAAGGCCTGGCAGGAACGGGACGAGGCGGTGGCGGAACTCCAGCGGACAAGGGAGGAGAACGTGAGGATGCAGACGGCCCTACAGGAACTACAAGAGCTCACAGAGGCAGAGAGAAACAAGGGCCTACAGAGCAGTTCGGAGCAGCTCGGGCTTCAAACCCTGCTGGAGAAACTGGAGGAGGAAAGGAGCGCTCTTCTTTCTCAGGTGGAAGATCTGGCAAGGGACGGTTCGGCCCTCCGGGAAAAACTGACAAGCGCCGGGCGGCATGGAGAACAGCTGCAGGCGCAACTGGAGAGGAGCCAGCGGGAGAGCGCGTCCCTGCAGAGCGCAGTGGAGAACTGGGAGGAGGAGAAGGCAGCTCTGCGGAAGGAGCACGAGGTAGAGCAGCGGGACAGGAGGGCCCTCCAGGGGCAGGTGGAGCTTTTGGCTCAGGAGAAGGTCACGCTCCAGTGGGAGATGGCGGAGCAGAACAAGGAACTCCAGAGACAACTCGCTGAAGCGCAGGAGAAGAGGTAAGGGAAGGAAGATGGGTCGTACGTGGTGAATGAATTGTGGGGGGAGAGGGTATTGGTTTTTCGATTTCTATGTTCCTCCTCTCTTGTACCTAGAAAATGACAACCGCACTGGACGTAATGTGTTATTTCTTTGTGCTCAGTTCTTTGAGTTCAGAAGCCGAGCGCTGGAAGGAACAGTATGAGGACCTGTATTTGAAAGTCAAGCCCTTCCGGGTAAGTCTTAAAAATGAAACATTTCCATGGTTCCAAATTGTAATAAAGACCAAAAAAGGCCTAAATGTCACTTTGTAAGTCTGGAAGTGCATGTTGATATTGGTGGGCAATGTGATCACTGTATTGCATTTTTTTTTGCTTCAGGAGCAACTGAACAGTTTTGCCGCAGAGCGAAACGCGTTGCTGAACGAGAACGGGGTGAACCAGGATGAGCTGAACAAACTGGCTGATGCTTACGCACGGCTACTGGGTCACCAGAACCAGAAACAGAAGATCAAACATGTGATCAAACTCAAAGAAGACAACCTAACCCTCAAACAGGTCGGTGGTCAAGGTTTTCAAAAGCTGTAATCTGTTATTTTATTACATTTAGATTTTGGATGAACCAGTTATCCAATTTTTAATTATACAATCTTGTGTAGAAAACTCTACTATATTCAATTTTACATAAAAGCTGTGTCCATTAATTGTGCCTATTTTGGATTTCCTAAATGTTTATTCATCGTTTAAGCCTACTATTGAGTCATTTAGCAGACGGCTTTTATCCCAAGCAACTCAGAGTGAAATGAGTTGTCGTCATTAATGTGCAGGCTTGCGGTCAGACATAGGATGGCTACTGGTAGATTGAAAACACTACCTTTTTGGCCAGGAGTCACACAGTATCCACTAGACTAGTGGATACTGTGTGACTCTGTGTGACAGTGTGACACATAAAAGAGTCAATGAAAACTTACTCTAGTGACTAGGGTAAGTTTTCATTGACTCATTTGTGTGCGCAGGAGGTGTCTAAGCTGCGCTCCCAGGTGAGCCGCCAGAAGAGTGATTTGGATCACCTGCGCTCGAAGCAGCCAGGAGCTCAGCAACGCAGGTTTGATCCCAGCAAAGCCTTCCAGCATGACGGCAGCAAGGAGAACCTGCAGCCTGACGGGCCTGCTGTGGGCCTCAGGGAGGGTGAGGACGGGGCACACCTCTGCTCAATTTCTATTTATTTTTTGACACCGGTTCATTATTTGCTTAAACAGGAGAAAAGTCGGAATGGCTAACTGCTGCTTTTTCTTCTTTTTCCTTTTTTCAGGAAATTTTCATTTGTAGGTGGATTGGAGGTGGGAATTATTGCAAGACTATCCAGTCTTTATTTTTGGAGGTGCCATGATTTTTAAGGGATTTTATGGTTGTTTTCTCTTAATTACTAGTTTGAGATTAAAGGAATAGATCTTTCATTTATAGCATTTTTCAGCAGCATTTGATCTAACCACAGTTTTTTTGGGTGATATTGGATTATTGATAACGCCGTTATAAAATAAATAGCTCTTATTTTAGTCGATAATAATTTAAGAGATGTTACATGTGTAAATATTGAGTGTACATGGAGTATTGTTTTGTCAATTTTCTGCCATGGCTTTCTACTCTTAATCATTTTCTCTTTAGTAAGCCCCTCTCATGGTAATGTTAACACATTGTAAATGCTCATGATCTCCCTGTTTGTATATGCTGTATGTGTACATGGTCTTTTGTAATACAAATTTTGAAAAAAATAAACTATCAGTGTATTTCTTATTTTACTTTGAATTTAATCGATTTTTTATAGAAAATCAAATGACCTTGATAAGGGAGTTTGCATTCAGAAACCTTCTTTGTAATACGATTTTTCTGTGGACCCTTCTTGACCATATCCCATGGCAACCAGTAGAGGGCACTCTAGGACTAGATCCAAGAGTGATGCTGCGTGCGCAGCACTTCAAAATAAATAGAAAACATTATTCCACCCCGTCCAAAAATAAACCACAGATTGTCACATAGGACCAACTTTATTTGCCTTTTGTGTTCATTAGAAGTGACATTGTCCCAGCCATGTGCACATATTGACGTAAATCCCTTTGCATTGACGCGCGATGATCGCTTCAATCGAGTCAGTCGCAGTAACCCTCCAGGTGGTGGAAGCTGCAGGGTCTATGGCAGCACTGCTCCACGATGCCCCTCTTGCCCCTCACCTTGGCCTTCTGGTGACCCCCAGAACGGCCCTGCACAAGCCTCTTTTCCAGCCACGCCCTTTCACTCAGGAAATCTTTTAATTTGGAAAGGGGCATACACACAGACAAGTCCATTGAAAAACAAAGCTCCAGCATGCAATTGGACTGAACTGTTAATGGGTGTGTAATCTGATCTCCCCAATCCTTTTAGTATGTTCAGTCTCTGCTTAATGTGTGATGTAAGAAGGGGAATCCTCCTAAGCTTTGCGTCAACCAAGGCATGCATTTCTTTTTTTTCTTTCTTGTAAGAGAATGCGATCAGGAATTGAGATGTCCCCAATTGGCATTAGTCACCAAGTGAACTTTGGTAGCGGTGCAAAGGCAAATGCCCTACTGTGAACTTCAATGAGGTCACAGGGAACACATCACACCACTAATGATGGGATGGGCCACTATTGAACTTTTAACTTGTAGCACGTCCAACCCCCCCACAAACATTGTTACTCCGGTTAACATCCAAATTGGACTTCTCATTATAATAACAATCTTTGATCACAGTGGGTGAAGACAGCTTCTGTGCACAGCCAGATAGATCTGGGGACCATGTCCCGCTTCAAAACCCTTTAGAGCTTCAAAGGGACAATTAGGACATGGTTCAGGCTGTAACTTTGACTACCTCTTGCCTCTATGCTTGTTACTGCCCTGCTTGCATTGCTTATGTCACCTCCATCCCACCCACACCCTCCTCACCAAGCAGGGGCTGCACATCCCGTTTGCGGATCGCTCTTCTCGGGTTGTAGAAAAAGCCCCGCTCCCCGCATACAAAGTAGAGGGCGTCTACTAGGTGGGACCCACACAGGTGTCTGGTGGAGATTGGGGCCACCGAGGGGTGGGTCAGGACCAGCAGTAGCACCATAGCCCATAGCACCCTGGCCATGGAAGGGTCGGCTTCAATGGGGGAAAAACAAATGTAGAGACAGTATGAATGGTGTCTCCAATGGTTACGAAAACCAAGGATTCAGTGCATCATTAACGGCATCCCTCCTCCCCCATCCCCGTGACAGTGGATATAAACTGCTTTATGTTGTTTGTTCCGGAATTAAATGGGGCTTTTGTCAATTATGGCATTACTTTTGAAAGTGTAAAGAACAACCGATGTTTCCCCCGATGTTTTTCTGTATTTAGAAAGAAAAGAGAGCTACAACAGGATCAATACGTAGCGATCAACCCTTTAGAAGTGAAACGGCACAAAGAGGCGATTGAAGAATGTGGTGGAACCACGAGTCCAAATGGTCTTTGAAGAGAAAACTGAATATAAATTCAGTGTTTCATTGAATTTCAAAGGGCCTGGTTATGAAAAAAGCCTCACTGAAACAAAGCCTTTAGAAAAACAATGTGACGCCATATTATTACTGTCTCTTGACTAATAACAGAGTCAACCAGAGCGTGTGTCAAGTGTTAGATTAACTTATGACTAATGA
>OMKX01064588.1:0-19290 GCA_900302425.1 Brosme brosme
ACACGGATGCAGACAAATGCAGGCACACACAAATGCACACACACACACACACACACACACACACTCGTACACTGATACACACACACACACACACACACACACACACAAAGAGAAGGTACTGGATTGTAATTATTTGAATTGTCTCTTCTGCTTTTTTTTTCATTAATCAATACACAGCACCATTGTCAGAGTGACAATCTTGGTGTCAATGACAATTTGCAATTGATTAACTTTGTATTCAGAAAGTATTTGGAAATGTAAAGGTCCAATGACTGAGGTTTTGATAATTATCAAGAGAGAGTTTAGTACACAAATACTGATTCCATGCTGTTTATGGGTAGATTGGGTTTCCTTTAAATTTGAACAAACTTCCTACTGGTTAGTCCCCTCTTGTACACGCATGTTGAGCTGTTCCCAGGCAGCCTTGTGCCTGATTTAGCTCGGAATGGTTGGATAGCAACAGTGGAATAACTTTAAGCGTCAGTTAGTCTTTGACTGGAAGTCACTCATCTCTTCTGTGGAATGCTACTCTATAGGCATGTGCTTATGGGAGCCCTATCCGTTGTTCAATACCCCTTGCCATCTATTCCTTCTCTTCTTTTCTCAATTTCCTTCTATCTCTCTGCTCCTCTTTCACCTTGTATTAAAACCAACCCCCATTCCCTTCTACCTGGTTTCTTCAAACTATCCGCGTCATTGCTGACTCGCACACTTGGAGGAGGCATGGTGAAACATACCCGACAACCCCGCCTACAAATCCATCCTGTGGCCAATGGCGATGGGGCACAGAACTCGATCTGGCCAATTGCGTCGTAGCTTCCATGATGTTGGATAGCAACAGACTAGGATAGAGCATGCTGGGGAAGGAACTAAAGGAGGGAGAGAGAGGGGAGTAGAAAAAGGCTTCGTGTGTGCGCGCTTTAGCACAAGTAAAATAAAATTAATTTCATAGACACTGGGAGAACGACGTAAGCACCTTCTGTGTGGTGTAGGGGTAGATAAACTTGTTCTATATCACAAATTAACAATAATTAAAGTCTAGAATGGTTTAATAAACCAGATAGCTTGCACAAACAAAAATACCAATTGAAGCATATGCTTATGAATATATATCTATCTATGCATAATATAAATAGATATATCTATATATCTATTTATGTGCAACAGCAACATCGAGTATGTATCATCCATTTAGCTGTGTTTGTATTTGAGCATACTCATTGAGCATACATTTGTTTATTTTATTTAAAATAATGTTTTGGTTTTTTTTCACAAGGCATTCGTTTTTACTATGTACCATAAAGCTGTGCATTAGGACCATTATGTCTAATGCCTAGTTGTTGAGTTTATTAGATTACTAATCCATAGTTGTTATTGTTCAAATAGATGTTTGTGATATTGTACACTACGTATTTCCGACGTGTTGGTTTAGGTGTCAATCACATTTTATACATGTTCAGTATTATTTGATGTACATGTACGTCCGAATATATAAAAGTATGTGATAAAGTATTTAAATTAGACTAGTTTAAATAAGAGCGTGACCTGTATGTACACATATAAAGTTCCAATATATATATCCTGCTGTTACTATAAATGGACAATCCAGGGAAGGCCTGCATGGGCTCAAGTATTGTGGCCAGAGGGAAGTGTACTGACCCCCCCTCACTGACATACATTCTGCTACAATTATGTTAAACAATGTTTCTCTGGGTCCAATTGGTATGACACGGTGGATCTCATATCTGTGATATCCACGCTGCATTGTCGTGTATGCATGTATTGTATCCTATATGGTTTGGAAAAAATGTGCTTGAAGCTGCGTCAGACATTCTAGTTCCACCCCCGACATCAAGGAAATGGTATAGTCCCGATCGCAGGGTGGGGAGCTGGGCTCTTTCTGCCAGAGCCGCCGGATAACGGGGAAATACGCCACGGATATGGGCAAGGAATATCAACTGAAGTCGCCCTGCGATGCTTTTCACCTCGGATGATTAAAAAAACATAATGCCATAAAATAAGCTCCGTCGAGCGACGAAACTACCAAAGGATTTGTGGAAAATAAACGTCGGTCAACAGGCTGAAAAGAGAACCATCTACCGCTCACGTTAACTTGGAAAAGCTCAGAAGGCGTCTGACGGTCAGCTCAGGAACTTCCATTGGATTTGACATGTTTGAAACCGCGGTTGGGCTTTCAAACGCCACTTAGTTGGTTCAATCGGACAGGATTAATTTAAAGTGCGTTCCCCGCGTTTTGGATAAAGATAATTATATTTTGTTTAACAGAAGACAAAGGCCTCAAAAGAGTTCGAAAGTGGATTACAGTCTTCAGATGTTTGCCCTGTATTAACATAATTCGACGGAGGATAACCAGGATTTATTTGCAATTATTAATTGTAATTTTCTTTACCACCTTTTCCCAAAACGTCAAAATACGTTCAGTCGATAACTAATATTCGAGCTGTGATTGTTCCCTCTGGCTTTTTCAAAACGGTCTTTTTGTAATAATGAACTACAAATTTTACCCATTTTTTTACTTTAATTAAACTCGAAGTTTGTTCACGTGTCCCTGCAATTTACATAGTCAGAATGGGGTTAGGTTATTCTCAGGCATTTTATTAGGATGGCCCCCTGTTTCCCCCCCTATTGGCTAGCACCTAGCTAACACAGCTGACGTCCCACACCCGCTACGGTAAAGTGAGCCAAAACACAAGCAATTTAACGAAAGTTTTGGTTGTGAAGGACTAAATACACTGTCAGTAGTAGTGGTAGTACTGTTTCAGTACAATAATCGAAAATATTGCATTGCTCTTTCTAACCCAGGTCCGTCTAGTCCTTAGTCTTTTAGAAAGTGGCAGTAATTGGACCTATTTTTAGTGTTAGGGATGGGGTAAAGGCAGGCGGCTTGAAATTCTAACCCCCTCCACCTCCTCTTCCACCCTTTCCACCACCCAGCTCAGCAATCTTGACAGTATGCTTTACTAGCACTGTGCAGTGTTAGATTCGTGCATGACCTATGCCTTGAATGACCTATGCCTGCTGAAGCTGTTTAAAGGCTCTACTTTAACCAACCGGAAGTTACTATTTGCCACTTAAAGGCTACCTTTCAGTCAAAACTACCTACCCTTAAAGAACCAAAACTATAATGGACTTTAAAAATATTAGATAGCTTAATGGCCTGCTTTAAAAACTGCAAGGCCATTTTTAACCATGTAGACCTAGTTCAACTCTTCTTGGATTTGTTGAATGTCCATGCAAGCTAAGCCTATGGTACAGTAAAAACAGCTAGTACTATACATTTGGCCTACATTGGACAACTAACATCCACCAGCGACTTGGAGATTTAGAAACTTCCAGCAAAAAACAATGCATGACATTATGGAACAAAAGAAAAAAAAAGCTAATTTAAAGAACCAAATATTTTATCACCCATAACTCCCAATGTCCACAGAGAAAAATAATATATATGGAGGAAAAGAGATGTATATGTATAGTGTTATTCCACAAAACAGAACAGAGTTAAATCCTTTATATTTTTACACTGAAAGAGACGGACAAGCTGCCTGCACGCCAGTTGGTTGCCTTAGAAACCACAATAATAATAATAATATTATACAACAAGCCAGAGGGGACGGTGCCTTTTGATTGGTTGGTTGGTTTCCCACCAATTAGCGTTCAAATGATTTGATTGGATGTAAGTCGACAAAGTGAACTCTGGGATTGAAAACAATAAGTGACTATCCACTCCTGCCCATCGCACAGCATTTGATTGACAGTTTCCCTGCTGTGTCGACTTAACGCCAAATATTTCCATGGTGATCACGTCGTCAACAGTGGAGGAGAAGGCTACACCCTCCAGTAGGATGGTCCAGTCAGAGCCCTGGATTACCTCTGCACTGCTTCGCAAGAACAACCAAAGTCAGTACTACCACACATACACAAGCTTTGACTCAACACCAGCCTATCCGCTTTCTGGCAATAGTGGCTGGATAGAGCAGTGTAGTAGTTTTCAAAATAATCGTTTTGATATTTGATGGAATACAGACTAAGGCTGGCTTTACACGACAACGCTCCCGGGTGAAACCGACAAAATATTTGATCAGATGTGCCTTTCGTTTAGACGGCGTAGGCGTTTTTGGGGCTTAAAAACGCAAAAAAATGAACCCACCCTCCAGAGTGGAGATCTTAAAAACGCTCCACCGTCGCATTCCCGGCTGAAAACGCAAAAGTGTGCTCTGAGCTGCTCACGCTGGCTCTCCTCGCGTACGCGTTGACGTTACATCCATGTGCATAAAATGGTATTACTTCGCTTCTTCGCCATGTTTCGGTTTTCGACTGTGAGCTATTTCGCGCTACTAAGGAGATAAGTAGAAGGAAGTTTCAACGCATGCGCGCGCACTTGGTGATGTTGTATGGCAGTGCTTCACAGTACCACCTAGCCGCCTGGCATGCATACTACATCAAATTTCACACACTTTTGCGTCACCGTGTGCATGCAGATTTCCACCCAAAGACGCTCGTCTAAACGCGAAATAAAAAGTGGGAACGCAACGCCACTTTTGCGGTTTGTGTTCAGATCGTTGTCGTCTTAAAGCTAGCCTAAAGAAAGGGAACTAATGGTTTCAATCTTGTTTTGCTGCTTGTTGAAACTAATTATTTTGGGATTGTTCCTGATTTCCCTTTTTGACAATTATATGGATCTATGCTGCCATTGATTTCGTATCTGGCCCGTATTGCATGTCAAATAAGCAGTCAGATGGTGATTCTGTTTCAGTTTAATATTTTATTCTGATATGGTATTTTAAACCAAAAGGTATGACCAAGTGCAAAATAACCATGGAGACAAGTCCACAAATTATAATAAGTCTAAAGTTACTTAGTGCCAAAATAGAAGGAACTCTGGGTAAGAAGAAGAGCGTGCGCATTTCATGATATGAACATAAACGTATATTTCTGATGAGAATGCACCTGCGTTGCTGTGCCAACCACATTTCCTACCCTACTCTCATTGAAAATGAAATTGTGCACATATAACTGAACATGTACACGGAAGTGTGTGTGTGTGGAAATATGTTGTATGTGTGTCACTATGTTATAGTAGGGGTGTGCATGTCCATGTAGCGTGTAACCAAAAAAAACTTCTGGGTGGAGTCGACATAGCCTGGGCCGGAAACCAGAAACTGCAAGGGGCGGAGTTATATCTTGTTTCCTGTTTCGTTGCGGAGCTATTCTGCTGAAGAAATGAAATCGTCTGTTATCAGACTCAAGATATTGATCTAATGTCTGATTTGTGAGACCAGGCTGTCGTTCATAGTAGAAAATATGTTACAGTTCATCTACAGTGGAGCAGCATGATTGTTGTCATGATCAATTGTTAATATGCAGATCTCACAAAAGGTAATTTTGTTTAGGGTGCTAAAAGCCAATCTTGGGCAAAGTGTGTTGTTTTTTAACCTGTGGGTGAAGCCAAAAACGGTTGAGTAAGGATCCTAGTCCTTTCACTTGGGATTCTCACTGATTTGAAAATCATTGGATATATATACATCACATTGCTGTTTTAGCCTACTGCCAATTTCAGTTTGTTAGATGGTAATGGTTATACTTTAAACATTTACACAGAAATCTATAGGACAATATGTTTTTCACATTCACACAAGCACAAAAACACAAGCCATTGTCAGGTACATATTTTAGGCAATACCACAAAAACCAGCCTTTTGCTGGAACATGTCATGTGAAATGCCAATGTACAAGTCCAAGAAACGCAAGATGAGCTTATAGTTGAGGTGAATACAGACCATTGAGATGAGTTTGCTGTGATTCATTTACAAAAAATGTATGGATATGCAGTAATCCAATAGTAGATTTTATAGTAGTATTATAGTAGCGGTAGATTTGCTGTTGCAATTGAAGTGACATTATTTAATTGTTATTGTTTTATTTGGTAAATATTACTTTTTTGTCTACAAACTTTCGTTTTTATATCAACGGTGACTTCAAAGTGTATCTACTTTAATCCAATATTTAAAAATTATAAGTCCTCCTTACCTAGTCTGGGATCAATAAAGACAACTGGCAGAAGTTTTGGGGAGGAATTCCCTTGTTATATGATGCAGTACCAAAAATCATCCTTGGTCGTAATTTGCACGGGACAAAATGTAGATGGAATGACAACAAACCTGATGTTACATCAAGTAGTTATTTGAAAGTTATGTACATTTACTCTAAGAATATTGCCCAACCACAAGCAATTTGCTTTAAAGCCTATGTTCTTGGAGAGCTGTGACTGTGAGCTATCCAAGTGTGAGTGAGTGTCCGTTATTCAATAACAGGTTGGAACATTTCGCTTACCCTTGTTAGATCTTTTACCTGTCTTACAGCTGACTTCTTCATGCAGGGGACTTCTTTTCACTGTCCAACTTTTTTCAAAGTTGGACTCAAAGGTTATTGGCATGTGTTTGATGTTTATAAAACGGTTTGGGCTTGGAGGGTGTTCAGAAATTAAGAGTTTCTGTGTGTGTATGACGTATAGCCGTTTGAGCTTACAGGTGTGCATGGGTTGTCTGAGAATGCACTATATTGTGTGGATGTCAAACTGCATGTGTGCGTGTTACAAGCAAGTACCTCTCTACATTGTGAATTTTGTGATTGTGGAGTCTCAGGATTGTGAACCTCAGGATTGACTGGGTGTGTTTATAATATGGTAACAATATATTTTACAACCTTGATTGATGTCCCTTTGGCCAACTGTTAGTAGTCCACTCAACAAACCTATGTGCTGGGCCTGCCTATTTCACTAAAACTGATGGCCATTATGGCTTGCTGTAGCCATGGCAATTGATGTACACTGCAGTAATACACTGCATACATACACTGAGTACACTGCAGTAATGTCACAGCACTGTAAGTATTCAGAAATAGTTTGAAGCCATTATCTAGCATGTATGTTTATCTGTCTCACATTTGGTCAGCTTGGTCAATTAGCAGTACAACTGTATAAAGAGCCCTTAATATGATTACAAATAGTTTTTGTTGATTTTTTGAAGTTTGCGGTTACTGGAAAACTGTTAAGAGCACAGTTCATCCAGCCTTGTGTTTTCTTTTCCCTATCTAATTTGCATCATGGAAAAGCACAGGTCCTAGGAATGCTATTTTCTGGCTTGGCTAACTAGAAAGAAAACCACGGACTGCCGTAGTTTAGAATTCCCCCACTGGAAGTGCATAGTTTTATGTAAAGACAGGAAAGTATGATAAGTAATATCTTGCAATTGGTCAACCTTGTTAACGCCATAGGTTAGGACATAGAGATGTCAATGAATTAGATGCCAAGAACACTCTTACCATTATAACACTCTAGTCAGCATAGCACTTGATTTGTAGAACATGTTATTTGCCCTGGGCCTTAACTCATTCTGTTTTGACCTGTCATAAGCAGCCTCTGCTTGATATTCTTTGAAGAAAATATTGCATTGAAATAATGTTGAAAACAATTATATTTAAAGGTATTTAGTAATACACCTCTAAATATCTATACTTAGAAATATGAGTAACATCGTTCAGTACAACCATGTAGCTAAGATTTGAGAGTTGTAACCAGAGAGAGCTGAGGATGGCAAGAGTTTGAAACTAAATAACCCAAATAATGACCCCTCCCTCTCTGCTCCCTACCTATCTCTTCCATTGGGAAGTGTTTCATTTCACACACCTGTGATTGATAGGCGAGATGGATTCCCCAAACCAATCAGAGAAGGGATGATTGGTGATTGGTCAGAAACGAGTCAGTAGCAGCCTAAAATCTAAATTGGCAACATAGGCAATAGTCAAATCGAAACATATTCTAACACTGCATTCTTTTCTCACTAATAGCAGACAAACGCTCAAATAATAGCTCTTACATTGTACCTATTACACCTTTAAAAGAGTGTTACTTATTCTTCTCCCCAATTGGATGGTCTTCTGCATGTTCTGTGTTTAACCAAAATGCAGTTACGTCCTGTGTTATGATGATTGAGCAATTTTATCCTAAATGGTATGTTGAAATTGGTTAGTTAAAATTTATTTGGAAATAATTACTTTAACTTTGGTAACCTCTGCACGGGAATTACGCAATTACTTGAACTTTGTGTTTACATACTTCCATTTCCTACAGACCTTGATTTTACTGAAGACTGGAACCTCAAATTATGCACTGAACCACAAAGTATATATCCGGGCTGATATGCAGCTCAGACTTGATAAAGAGTTGACACAGTTGTAGAAATAGGTGTCCGTTCTTGGTTTTACATCAAATTAAATTGACACAAAAAAAAATGTTGCATCATTTTATATTTCAAAAGTCACCAATTTTGTATTGTTAATATGATTGAGGATACAAATTCGCTAACAGTACAGGGAATTGCTTCAAAGCATGCACAGGAAAATGGAGCAAGTCCAAGGGACATCCTGAGTAAATCATTCATATTGTTTCATTCCCTTTCCATGTGTTTATATTATTTTACTTAATTTACTTACTCTAACATAGCATATCTGCAGCATTGTTAACAAGTTAGTCCCAGTGACCCTTTTGCTAGTTTTCGTTGCATAGCCATTATGAAGATCTAGTTTCCATGGTGAAAAGAAGCTTTCAGCTACAAATTATGTACCAAACTACTCTGCAAGGTAATTAACTTTGGCTGAAGACTTCATCTTTTATTAAGATTTGTCCAATCCAGATGTTATGAATGGCATGGTGTTAATCATTACCTTTGGCTATGTGACTAACCCTTTGTTGTTTATTTGTATTGCAGAAGTTTAAAGAACATACTTTTGTTTGTTTTGATTCTTCATAGGTGATACTAGGGTTAACAAGGAAAGAATGAACTTAATAAAGGCATTTTTACAGGGAACGATATCCCCTAATTTACACCAAAACAACGTAATTTAATTAAAAACATAGGTTTAGATTCAGCCAAGCTCCGTATGCATCAACAACATATAGAAATGGGTCCTAATGTTGGTTAAAATTAAATTTAACCCAGTTGAACGTAACAAAAGAACTTGGCTACATAAGTGGAGGTGGAGGTGGTGAAAACCTGATATAGCCCAACCCTATATTGCCCTATATAGTATTTTATTTTATGTTAAAGTGGGCGGGACATGCTCAAACAGGGTCATCACATATACAGCTTAGCTTGTTTAGATTTGCAACATTGAAGATGCATTTTCTAATCCCTGTTGCGGCCTTTGTGGTCCCTGCCAATTGACTTGCCAGGTGGCAGCTAGGTTTAAAGTTCAGCAGTAGACCACACACAGTTTACTACCGCCATCTCAGCAATATTCCAGCAAGTTTCCACTGTCAGGATATCGGGACAGATGCCGTGCTCAAGCAATTGACCACAAAAAATGGTTACATAGCCAAAACCTGTTATCAATGTAATGCATAGTTACAAAGAGTTCTCTCTTTGTTATACAATGAAGGTCATTGAAACTGTTCTCTCTAGTTTCCTCTTACTAGTTTGTCATGCATTTATATTATTCCCACAACACAAATATATTTATTACTTATCCCCACGCATTCATACAGAAAAATATAAGTGAATTCTAGTATTTTAATTTTGTGATTAATCACAGCCTGTTATGTGATTAACTCTAAACATTTTAATCTTTCGACAACCCCAAATTCATTATATATTAGATCTGTTGAAAATACAGTGCCTGATTATTATCTTTATTATTGTTAGACAATTATTCTTCGACTTACTACGCAGACAACATATTCAGACTACTTTTATTAAATCATTACCAAAGAAATACCCAAGGTTCTAATTTTCAAAAGATGGGCAGTTACAAATAGGTAGTAGACTCCCAGCTTTGCTACACACAATAAACAGTCAGTCTTAGAAGCACAGCATGGACACGACACAGCTACCACCAGAGTTCACATAACCACACATGGTCAAATAGGATACGTCTACTCCAGCAATTATAACAAAATTAAATGCGTGCGGAAAGACTTTCTCCAAGTGTTATGCTATGCTCTTGTTCTGCTGCTACGTTGCTGCTCTTATAACTTTGGGTGTGTAATTCTTCAGTAGATGTCTGAAGAAATGCATCCAGTGGAAGTACCTACACAAAAAGGCTTGTAATAAAAAAAAAGAATATGACGTTACTTCCTCGATTATGTTTTATAATTACATCTTTGTAGAGAACAAGGGTGATTATAACCAAGAGCACATGAAAAACAAAAGCCCGTTGCCATCAGTATTTTGTTACATTACATGGCTTTTATCTTATGTTTATGTCCTATGTCACTGTCCAATGGCATTCAAAGCCAAAGCAACTTATCGTTAATAGATGATGTATAGTCCAAAATATATCATATTTTGACTAGATGGGGGAAGAGAAATAGTCTTAATGGCATTGTAACAGTATAGATGCTTTTGACAGGCTTTTTCTTGAATTGTGTCATCTTTTCAACCAATATGTTTTGTTAAATGTTTTGAAAAAATCAATAACACAAACTAATTTGTATTTATTAAGGGATTTATAAGTATTATGAACCCGTGCTGAACTATGAACAGAATACTGTCTCACTGCTCTATGTTTGGTTGATAGAGGGAGATAGAGCCAGCTCTAACTATTACTGCAGGCTGGTAGAGAAGAAGAAAAGAAGAGAGAAGTAAATAGCAATACAGACGGAGAGGGGCTGGTTGCTGAGAAAGCACAGCGTTTTATTTATAGAGCACTGGCCAGCCAGCCCTTGGATACTAACATCCAATCAGCTCAGACTGAGGGAGGGGGGCCTTGGCCAATGGTATTGCGGAAAAGGGGGTTGTCAGAGTGAGGAAGTGCTCTGAGTGCTTCTTGGCTTCTTAAAGGGACGGAGGCACTTATTTCAGTGCCAGGCAGATATACTAGCACTCTCTCTTTGATCAAACTCTCCCTCTCTCTCTACGTCATCTCTCTTTTCAGGGCAGAACTTACTGCCTCATAACAACAGTGTTCTCAGACGGAGTGACTAGCCCCTACTCCAGTTTCCGTTTCCCCTCTATGATCATCCCTAATAAGGACAGGCAAATAGACAACAGCAACATAACCCTATTGCTAAGAAGACATTGGTAATATAACTCATAGAGCTACATATAAACCATAATTCTGACTTAAGCAATCTATACAATGTGTGTTCTAATACTTTACTGAAATAATACCAGCCTATATTGTATTTACATTGAACTTGGGGAAATGACATGACATATCATATATGGTAATGAACATTGCTGCTTTATGTAGTTTATAGCTCAAAAGTTTTACTTGTTTGTTCAACCTAACTAACTAAATAAATGCCACAGCCCCCTCCACAATCAACAGATTTTTGACTTTCTGATATTTATTTCACAGCCTTAACAGCAGCCGCTTACACACACACATTTGTGTTGCCACAGAGTATTGGTTTGTCCAGTGGCTTATTTAACTAAATGTGTTTTGCACAAGCTGCAAACTCTATTTTAAGCTGAAAGATATAACATTTTCAGTAAGGTTTTGGTAATAAAACGGCTTTCCGAATCCCAGAAAATACAAACCGGGCGGTCACAAAGGAAGGGAGGAAACTGCTCTGTCTCATACGCTTTGGGATTCAGCAGTACTTGCTGACTGGACAACATAATATATTAACACCACACCAGCACCAACTATTTACCATTTACATTTAATAAACATTGGACACCTTTTGTACATTTTTGAAGTGTTTGTGTAACTGTAACTGAGACTAGCGTGTGTTTCGTATCTGTAGGAGAGAGGAATATACAGGAATTTAAGAAGCTGAGAATTTGTCATTTCATTTTTGAGATTTGGCATTGAAATATTAATCATGATTGCCATTATCAAAAAAAAAATCGCAATTTCTCTAAATCCAATTGAAACAAACACCCATATTGACTTTATGCTGATACTGACTATACAGATCGTTGTTTTATTTCACCAGAAACTAGCTTCCTAGACTTTCTGTAGTACATTTTATTCCAACTTGTTTCAAATGCAAAACCATAAGCCATAAGCCAACCATTTGCCTATGATATTTTCAGTTACAAATGCACACAAATCAGATCTAACATGAATTCTGATTATATTGGATTTTCATAGCACAGCTATGAGTGAAATAAGAAACAGCTCTTCTTATTATTTTGTTCTTATTTTGTCTGTTGTTCTTCTGGATGGCATCACAATTGGGACAAGGTCTGAAGGCCCAGACACCTCTCGAACATACGTCTTGTTCATTGAAACCAAACCATTGCTAAGGCTGGAAATGAACATTTCACAAGTTACATTTGCACCTTGAGGAGCAAGTGGGATTCATTCAGCCTTTGGTCCCTTTTTTATCTTCTTTGGAAAACATTTTTGAGGGGCTATGTGGAGGAACAGTCCTATAACGGTCCATAAAGTGCTACATAGTGAAGTCGAATTGCTGAGGACAACGAATGCTGTAGACAAAAGAAATCCATGCAGGAATTGTGTGTGGAAAACAAAACGTTATTTATTTGGATTTGCATAATGGAAACTCACAGGTCATAGACCGGCTATTTGCTCAATTGTTCAAATAGGATGAACTAGGCTCGCTTGTTTAACTGCTATTTGCTCGCTTGTTCAGCTAGGTAGAAAACATGGGCTGGTGGAAATGTGCTCAGACCTGAACTACCTAGTTGTATCCACACAGTGAGGTCAATACCTGCAGAGATAACCCCTTATCCCAACCAAGTGACATCCGCATTCAGAGAAGGAAGAAATTGAGTTTATATTTTGTTGTGCTTTCACTGGCACTACAGGTGCCATGAAGTCTATTAACTACGAATTAGCTCAAATGAATCTTTAACCTTTTTAAGGAATAATAAATATATTTTTCTTTTCATTCAGTAACTATCTCCCTTCATTTTTTCATATTATATTGTATGTTTAATATCATATATCTGAATTGGCATGTATCAAAGCCAATACAATTAAAAGCATTCAGAATTTCAAAAATCATCTCTTAAAATCACAAAAACAGGTACTGAAGATGCTCATTTTCTTCACTCAAGCAAAGCAATGTTTAGCAAAGCAATGTTGTGTGCATACATACTTAGCAGTGGTGAATCAAACCCCTAACCCTGGCAGTATTAATGCCACGCTCTACCAGTTGACCTAGACAAGAAAGACCATGAATAGCATAAGGAATGCATATTGAATTGGGAAAAATGAACACAATGACCACAATGCTTTCCTTTGTGGCTGTCATCCCTAGAGTCCAACTGGTCCATGCACAATATTAATTACAGACCTCTGCTAATGGCATATCAATCCTATTTCTTCCCTCTCCAGGTGGAAGCAGCTCAGGATGTCCCCCCACCACCTCCTCCTCCTCCTCCTCCGCTGCCCAGGGCTTCTCCCCTGCTGAGCCAGCCATGACAAGCCAGCACACACACGCACATCCCTCCTTCAGCTCCATTCACTCCATGGCCGAGCAGCAGCAGGTAACGTAGCCTCACTATGGGCGATATCGATTGGTTCAATAATAACCCACATTGTTAAGTTAGTGGAGCTAGAAAATTCAAAGCAGATGAGTACATTTCTTATCAAAATAATATTTCCTGTTAAACCAACGTAAATACTGATATAGACCTGTCCCAATAAGAGCCCTACCCTGGGCCACTCAGCACTCTGTCCCAGTTTGGACCGTAGAGTCCGGTCCCAATGGGGCATAGAATGCAGTCCCTCTCGTTTATGTTTTTGTGTTCTAAAACTTTCTTTTCTCATTTCACGAAAACAAATCTTTTATTTTATTAACGGATCAAAAAGCCAAACTAATTCTTCGCTGCGTGGACTTCGTTTAATTTTTGGACTCAGGCCGACTCGGTGTTGCCAGAGCCTTAGTGTAAGTTTTCAAAGATGCACAGCTTCGAAAATATGGGGAGCACTTCAAATTATCACTAAACAAAGGTGATTTGTAGATTGAGCAAAGGTTTGATGAAATTGCACAGCAGTTTCTTGGCCTAACTGAAGTTAAAATATATCCCTTTGAAATGCAATTTGGAGCTATATGTATTCTAATAGCTGGTACAGCTTGGCTCCAGAATAGTATAGAGATAATTGTGGATTACGGGTCGGATTCAGTCCTGTGCTTTGCGGGTGCGGGCCAGATGCAGGCAGTTACAACTGGAGTGCTGGCCTCTGGTGTCGGGCGTCCCAATTCGACAATACCGCAACTCTACCAAATTGGATGATAGATAAGTGAAGCACAACAATTCAGACAGAGCTCAAAAATAACATTTGTGGTCGAAGCGGTTTGCAAGTCTGCGACACCACTTCAATACCTCCAACATCGCCAATCGTCATAGTCGCACCCAACTCAGAGTTGCAGAAACATTTTAAGTCCCAATTTTTATTGATCTGGACGTTCAAAGCAGTCTAAACACGAGAGACATAGTTTGAGTCTGGTACCGGGCTTCTCGGGCTTATGATTCAAACATGAGAGGATTATCTACCGGTCAACTCCTTTACTTATTTGGCGGCCTTTTCGACCGTTATAGTCCCCAATCGTTTCAGTTAAATACATAACAATGTGGTTTGCGGGAACACCAAAATGTTTTAAAGCAGCCCATCAGTATCGATAATTGATTATTAATTTGTATGAACATCAATCAAGATTTCTTCCTGTAATTTGCCCACCGACTCCCTTTATTAAGTGTCACTGTACCGTATGACACAAGCCTAATGTGTTCGAACAAACACCGCTACATCCCCTTCTACAGCCAAACCATGCGGGTGAACCTTGATCCACTTCAAGTCTGCTCAGGCATCACTTGTTGAGAGTTGATATCAGTGTTTGATTCCTCTATACGACTGGCATTCAACTGAGACCCTTCACTTGCTAAGTGGGGCATATTCCTCATAAAGTATATTTTTATTTATTAACATATTATAATCATATACTTGATTTGGGGAATTCAATCATTTGCATTCAGATATATAACTTGCAAATATATAAAACATATTTGTACCATACTGTATTTGGAGGTGTATATATGGACAAAGGAGTAGCAAATCAATCGTTGACGTTTGCAATTTAATACAGCCTTTGCGATATAGATTGAGATTACATAAATCTCGTTTACTCTACAGCCTATAATATGCAAACGCCTTTGACTACGTCCCAATCATAAGTGAGCCTAGTGCCTTTGTCTTATGTAAGCAGCTGCCTCATTAGGCAGTGTTGGATTTTGCAGGCATTTTGAAAATCCAACCATTTAAGATGCTTTCATCTGATAGGTTGCAGTTGTTGTAGGCGCCACTAGTGAGAACGCTTACCTGCTCAATGTCCGCCCTGGCCGTGTCTGACAGCAACAAATAAAGATACATTTAGAAATGTATACTGTAATGTTGACACGGAAGACATTTGACAAGATGTCTTGTACTCAAGGCAACTAGCCACTAGGAGGATTTATTAACTCAAGGGGAAAAATGGATCATCCCTCACCATTTATATCCTCAGCAAAAACTACCGACGTTCATTTTTACAATAACTTTTACAGTTGTAATCGCCAGTACAGAATTAATACAAAATAAAGCATTAATTGGTGCCTAGTTGAGCTTCCTCTTCCTGATAACTACTAACCACTCTTTTTCTGCAGGCGCTGTCTGATATGACCATACTCCAGCGGAGGATCCCACCTAGTTTTAGAGACCCAGCCAGCGCCCCATTAAGGAAACTTTCCGTTGACCTAATTAAGACTTACAAGCACATCAATGAGGTAGGAGACATGTACTGCTCAGTATAATGGATGATGTACGGATTTTGTAATTTCTTGAAAAGTGTGAAGTATATTATTGTGTCAGACAAAGGTGATATTGTGTAACTAGACTGTAGGCCACATTTCAAAGTAAAAAAATATAGGTCGGATCATTTAAGTGTTTATTTTTATTTTTATGAAAGCACTTTATTGTTTGTAATGAAGTAAAATGTTCCAACCATCCAATGCTTTTTGATGGTGAATGGTTGTAGCTCCTCGCTAGGTCTATTCTGGTCTTGTTATGCTCTGTGTAAATTAAAGAAAGACTTGGGAGTTGCAGAATGTTTGCTAAGGATCACTCAAAGCAAGGTAACCATGGTATTTGCTGTGTCTGCTCCCGCTCCGTCCAGGTGTACTATACCAAGAAGAAGAGGCGAGCCCAGCAGGTTCCCCCAGAGGACAGCAGCACTAAGAAGGAGCGGAAAGTCTACAATGATGGCTATGATGACGACAACTACGATTACATTGTCAAAAATGGAGAGAAGTGGCTGGACCGCTATGAGATAGACTCACTCATCGGCAAGGGCTCCTTTGGACAGGTGAAGGAAGAGTCACCTAGTCTGTATAATTGGTTTTCCGTGCAATCAGGCAAAGCACATGTATTCCTCATAAATCTTTAACAAACATGTGATGGACGTCGCACACTGAAAGATGTAACAGATGTAACAAAACGGCACAGAGTGTTCATTCATTTCCACATTACAATATTTGTATGAGGTGGTACACTGAGATGATACACTTCAAGATGTGTGACCACACACGTCGTGTCCATAATGTTGAAAATATGAATCTTTACTACTATCTGTGCTATTTTCTCGTTAGAGACATTTTATCATCGATTGAATACACTTTTGGGAAAATATGTTTACAACCAACAAAGGGTTGCGTAGGGACTGTCATAACTTTCCTTTCAGGGTAAATTATCAAACTCGATCGGTGGTACTACCTATCTCTTCGGCAATATTATGGCCTCAACAGGTAGTTCCATTGTGCATGTATACATCTACTGTCTTGGCAGCGACTCTATAGAACCATATATAGAACAAAGAACCCTACTCTATCTATAATACGGGATAAATATGATAAACATATCCTTGTATACATTTGTCATAGCATACAATTCGAAAAATCAGTGATAGAATCCACATATTTCTCTTGTGTAAACGGTCATTGTGACAAAAGACTATTCTGTAATGTTGTTGTTCAACTAGTACTTGGTGATATTATCTATGAGTGCAAAACATTTTCAAACACTCATTGTTCTCGCCTAGAAAATGTTAATATGACTAATGACCTGACAAATTCAGTCAAAGTTAAAGCATTATTATTCATTATGCATATGTACTCCCCAGGAACAAAACTAATCAGAAATGGATACCTGTGATTGCGATCTTGATAAATGTAGTATTTTAATATTTGTCTTCTTCCAGGTGGTGAAGGCCTACGACCACCATGAGCAGGAATGGGTGGCTATTAAGATCATAAAGAATAAGAAGGCCTTTTTAAACCAGGCACAGATTGAGCTCCGACTGCTGGAGCTCATGAACAAGCACGACACTGAGATGAAATATTACATAGGTAAGCACCGATAATGTTGAGCCTTTTAGAACAGCATTGTCACGCAGGATGGCATCATTGGACTGTCTTTGGGGCTCGCATTCATCCAAAGCACCCTGTCATCACAGATTAATTATAGCAGACATTTACTGGGGCTCTGTAGGACACCTCGGCATGGCTGCTCTGGTCAGTTTGTTTTTTCGGAGTTGGCAACAGTAACTACGAGGGGGATAGGTGAATTACAGCAGCTATCGTAGTGGTAGATGTCTTATTTTAAGATAGGGGATGAGCCGCCACTGGTATTAAGGTTTAGCTCTTATTCCCACATCTAAACTGACTATTGTTTTACTCTGACTTCTCCTTCTCTCTAGTTCACCTGAAGCGTCACTTTATGTTCAGAAACCATCTATGTTTGGTGTTTGAGTTATTAAGTTACAACCTGTATGATCTCCTGAGGAACACGAACTTCAGGGGAGTGTCCCTCAACCTGACCAGGAAATTTGCACAGCAGCTCTGCACAGGTATGTACACACGCACGCACACACACGCAAACACGCCTACAGACATACAGACACACATTTTAGTGCTGATGCTGTTCTAGTCTATAACTGTTGCCTCTTTATATATGAAAATCAGAATAATGTCGGTGTTTGATTCATAGCATAGTATATGAAGAAGAGAATAACCCCTAGTATTTTAGTCCAGAGTGATTTTGGTACTGTGATACAAACAATAACGTCTTCGTCCATGCCTGTGTCACAGAGAACCAACTATGTTCTTGACCTGTAGATGGCAGCAAATTCCCATTTCCACTTGTTGGAGAATACAGTTCTGAGCAAGATTTCATTGCTTGCAGTTTGAATATAAAATAAATACACAAGATATAAATAAGAAGTGTCTTGTCAGTTGGCAGGTACCACCCTTAAGCAGGAACAAAAGCCATTCAAAATATATTCCAAAAGCATTCAAAATGTTGAATATCTTGGGAAAGGATAATCGGCCATAATTTATGATATCTTATAGATAAAATGATTAGTCAAAGAAAACATTGAGCAGTGACACATGTAAACACATGTACACAAGTAAAACATTTGACACTTTTGATTGTTTTATTAGGAATTCTGCAAAATATATTAAAGGCAATATGTTAATAATGAAAAGTGATATGCTTATATATGTATCTTTGTTTTTATCTACAGCATTATTATTCCTGGCCACACCAGAGCTGTCAATCATCCACTGCGATCTGAAACCAGAGAATATCTTGTTATGTAACCCCAAACGATCCGCCATCAAGATTGTCGACTTTGGATCCTCCTGCCAGCTCGGACAGAGGGTGAGCAATATATATCCTGCAAGCACTCCACACACACACCAATCTGATAATACACACAATACAAACATGTTAAACACCAAAGGACTCTACGACATTTCATGATTCACAATAATGGAGACGGGAACAAAACAAGCCTAAAAAACAGCTCCTGGTGACAGCGCAACACACATGGAGTTCAACCAACCTAAGCAGGCACACATGTCACACCATTCCCCACACACTATCTCACTCCACTGGCTCCCTGTAACAGCATGCATTAAATTCAGTGTTCAGGGGAGTGACAGGATCGGAACCCACCTACATAACATCTTTCATCCACTTGCATGGAACTAACTCACCGTCCAGACTCTGTTCACACAGTCCATACAGTCCAGACTCTGTTCACACAGTCCATACAGTCCAGACTCTGTTCACACAGTCCATCAGTCCAGACTCTGTTCACACAGTCCATACAGTCCAGACTCTGTTCACACAGTCCAGACTCTGTTCACACACTCCATGCAGTCCAGACTCTGTTCATAGTTCACACAGTCCATACAGTCCAGACTATTTTTTAAACAGTCCATACAGTCCAGACTCTGTTCACACAGTCCATACAGT
>OMKX01064597.1:0-11239 GCA_900302425.1 Brosme brosme
GGTTTCAGGCTATATGTCCAGTGCTGGCCGAACAAGGTTTCAGTCTATGTTCATGGCTAGCAAAACAAAGTTTTAGCCCATGTTCAGTGCTAATAGAACAAGGGTTTCAGGCTAGGTTCAGTGCCAGCAGAACAAGGTTGCAGGCTAAGTTCAATGCTAGCAAAACAAAGTTTTAGGCTAGGTTCAGTGCCAGCAGAATAAGGTTGCAGGCAATGTGTAGTGCTAGCAGAACGAGGTTTAATGCAATGTTCAGTGCTAGCAGAACAAGGTTGCAGGCAATGTTCAATGCTAGCAGAACAAGGTTGCAGGCAATGTTCAGTGCGAGCAGAACAAGGTTTCAGGGCTTGACGCTAAGTTCAGTGCCAAGTCTGTATATATGGGCTGTCGAGGTGGGAAGTATGTCACTCCTCAGCACAGAATCTTATGTTGCCTATGCCGTGATTTCATGTTAAAAAAAGAAGAAAATAAAGCCATTAGGTTTTACTTTGCCAACAACATGGCAGCTGAGGCCTCATCTATAAGCAGTTCATTAATTTAATCGAATCCTGATTATATTTATCTAATGTTACATATTAGGACTGGAGGTGCAATATTATTATTTTTTTAAGCACATTTGTCTTTTGGGGGGTCGAGTTGTTACAATTTCATATGGCTGCTTGCTAATACAGTACGAGTGCATATTTTGAACTGTGTAGATGGTGAGTTGGAAAAAATTCAACTTCAGCCATTTCACTGAGAAAAATAAAGTTATTGCACTTATTTTGGTTCTTGTTCTTGTAAAAGTCATCGTTAAGATAACATCTGCTTTCCAGGCGTTGAGCATCAGTTGCATTGCCCATTTCATTGGTTGATGTTTAGACGGAAAAAAATAAAACCTTATTTTTATGGAATAATTGTTTTTAAGTAGGCCCATTTAATTGTAATTTTCGCAGGACATTGGAAATTATCATATTTGTAAGCCAAAAATGTTTGGTTGTGAACGGTCAACAGATCAACATGGAGCCTTTTTTCAGTCCATAGCATATTTAGTCCTGCGTTGGGGGCGCTGATGGGTAAGGAATTGCTCCAAGGCATCATGTGCCTGAAGACGGACTACACAGGTCGTCTCGGCGCCTACACTTTAAAGTGCATTGTTTTTCGAAAGTGAGTATTTCCGTGGAGAACTTTAGAGGATTTTTTTTGTATTTTTCTCCTAGTTGATATATTCAATATATTCAATTCAATATGCATTGATGCATTGATGCGTTCATTCAAATTCGCAAATAGAGTGTTTTCGCAAGAAGCCCACTAAAGAGAAGTACCAACGCGCAGACCGTCAGCTGTCACAAGGCTAAATATGGATGTTGAGTAGGCTAGGTTGCTCGCTTGTGATTGTAATGTTTTCGATTGACAGCTCATGAAGTACGTTTGCTCTATGCTCTCTTTGCTCTGGAAAAATGAGGAAGGAATGCCCTGGGCCCCGTTTAACCTTGTGATCAGCCCAACTGCCTGAAGGAAACTTTCGCTTCTCGTTTTTATAAACAAACCTTTATTACCGAGCGCCTCTTGGACTTGTTTGTGTTAATATTACCGCAATTCGCTTCTTCTTCTCAACTAACTGGTTGTTGTGACTAGGCCTTCTATATAATCCCATGTTTGTATTACTTCAATGGATATGGAAACTTAGGTCGGTCCGCGGTGGTTGTTTAACTGCACATGAAATCCCCTTTCGCCAGGCTTCAATGGAGCGGGTGCAAAAGCTGACTCATTGAGGTCCGTCACTGGAGCTCAAGACCACAGGCTCAACCACAAGATCTCCTGATCTCAAATGATACAACTCTACAACAACCCAGTGATACGCGCTGTGTCTACTTTTCGTGGCATGTCAACTGTTTTTAAATTGGAGATCCGTTTTTTTGAACAAACATCGTAGGTTTTCTGACCGTCCGGTACAAGATCTCCATGGGTTGAACCTTACCACCAGACCGTCTTCGTCATCATCATCATCATCGTCGTCATCGCCACCGAGTGACGATGATCGGTTCCCCCGACCTGTTAGTCTTCAGAGGTGGGGAGGGCTTCGTGGAGGAGGCCATCTACCACCAGGACACAATGCCAAACGAGCTGTCTGTCCCTCTGGAGCCCCCCTCCAACCCCTGGACCACCGCAGCCCAGTTCCACAGAGACTTCATACTGGTGGCTGAATTCTCAGAGCAGGTGTGTGTGTGCGGATGACTATCTCCATTGGGTATATGAGTGTGTTTGTGTGTGTGTGTGTGTGTGTGTGTCTTTAAAGATGATCTATCCATCTCGTGTTTATGTGTGTGTGTTTCTGTGCGTGTGCCTGCGCACCTACCCCCAGGTGGGCCCCAAGCCGGTGATGACCATCCCGGACGACCCCCGGGTCCTGGGTTCGTTCGACCTCAACCACTTCTCCGTGCGCATCATGTCGGTGGACTACCAGGCGCCGTTCCCAGCTCCCACCCCCAACACCGCCACGTACCCCGGCCCGCGCATCAGCTTCACGGAGGATTCCCGGGTGGTGATGGGCGACTCTGCGGACGGCGCCTTCGCCTACGTCCAGCACATGACCCTGTACGACCTGGAGGCGCGGGGCTTTGTGCGGCCCTTCTGCATGGCCTACGTGTCGTCGGACCAGGGCAAGCTGATGGAGCGCTTCAGCGAGCTGTCGGCCTGCTTCACCCAGGCCTCCGACAGCCTGAAGACGGGCAACCGCCGCGCCTTCGCTACCGAGCTGCAGAGGAAACTGCAAGAGCTTGAGTAAGATGGGAGATGGGAGTCCTTGTGTGTGTGTGTAGACCATTGGACTACTATTCTTGGGGAAGGATTGTCTAGTGGTGGTAAGGGCAAAGTACCTTCCCAGCCAAATGTTACTGGGTTTGACCCTCAATGTCAGCAGCCTTACCTGTAGCTCTCCATGAGCAAGATGCCCTAGACCTGTTACTTACATCACCGAAATCACTGTGAAATATTTGGATAAAACTGCTAAGTGTGTATGTATTTTCCATTCGATCTTTTACATCAGTTCACTCTTCATCATCAGTATTTATCGTATTTATAGTTTTTATACATCGTATTTTAAATCTTTTACAGGTACACACGATTGACTCTGCGGCAGGGGGTGGAGCTTCCGAACACTGCCGAGGAGCCCCCCCACGTTGGAGAGACAGACGATGAGCTTGAAGCTCTGGAACACTCCATCCTGAATTACCAGGATCTCCTGCGGCAGGTAACGGCCTACCCCAACAGAAAGCTGAAACAGCCCGGCTTCCTGCCCTACGACCCGGCCGACAACCTCGCCGATCCTTGCGAGCCGTTGCCCCCCGAGGCGGTCCACCCCTCCTGCTTCTCCTCCGGCGCCAGGCATGAGCGCCGGCTGAAGACCCTGGAAGAGCTCAGCGAGGCCTACTTTGTGTCCATCACCGTGGAGCAGCTGACCGACACGGAGCGCCGTCTCCGCGGCGACCGGAGCGCGCTGCACAACGCCCGCTTGATACGCGACCTCTCCAGCAGGCTTCCGCTGACCAACTTCCTGTTTGAGCTCTGGAGTCCAGAGGAGGGCCAGATGGAGCGGGAGCAGGAGGAGAAGGAGGAGAAAGGGCCATGGCCGAGTCTGGAGAGTTTCTTCTCCTGCGTGGAGGAGCTCCCCATCACGCTTCAGGTGGAGACGGAGAGGAGGAGAACCCCCGCCACGGAGGAGAGGGGCGTGGCGGAGATGACGGGCAGCGTGAGCAGCGGTGAAAGCATCGAGGTGCTCGGAACGGAGAGGTCGTACCGGACCCAGCGTGCTGTCACGGGGGAGGACCACAGAGGTACGTTGCCGCTGGCAATGGTTTTAAAGTCGCCAACACTTTTTATAAAAAGGGTGTGAATGAACTTCATCAACAGAGGGACTTAATACACCTAAAAAAAGTACATCATCATCAGAATCAGTCATGATACCTAAGATGCATAGCTTCAAACGCTTTATGTCAACAATCTTGAGGGATATTACGACCACAACATTCTCAAATATGCCTCAAACACATTTAAACCCTGCTCGCTTTATACCTTCCTATGAATCTTAGAAACAGCATTTGGGAAGACTGACCACTGCTTCAGACACGCGCCGCCAGAGTCGGCGTGTACCCAGCGTGTGCGTGCGTACGCAGTCCGCGGCAACAGCGAGGACAGCATAGAGGTCCTCAGTACCACCGACTCCCTCATCCCTGAGGACCTGCAGGCCATCACAGAGGAAGACCCGGAAGACCAGCACACGGCGTACAGCAGTCTGGACACAGAGCTGCCGGTCACGGGAGAAGGCGGTGACGAGGGGATGAACCGTTTCAGGGATTTTATGGAGCAGGTGGCGATCCTGCCGGACGAGCGCAAGGAACAGAGGCGGAATGTCAGGGACAAAGGGAAATATTTGTCCCTGCAAGTCGGGAGGGATTCACTCAACAGAGGAGAGGCCTCCGAAGTCCAGGGAGAGACGGGGGCAGGCCAGAGCACAGGGAGAGAGACGGTCCATGAAGACGTCATGCCAGAGGAGATCACAGCACTGCATCAAGGTAAGGGGTCGTTTTGAACTGTACTTCCCTATCTTGGAAATGATATAGAATTTATGACGCGTAGCAATTTTCCCATTTGGGAAAAGCTACGCTTTCAATTATAAATGCTTTTACAAGAATGTTGTTCTGTTCTAGAAAGCCTCAGAATCAGTAGCCAAATGCACACCTTTTGTAGTCGTTAACCTTGGCAAAATGTTCTGACATGTCACACAATTGTTATTGCAGTTGAAGAAAAAGCAGTGGCTGTTCCCTCCAGATCTCCATCCTGTCTAAGAGGTGAGAGTGTGCCAATGGCGTCGGACCTCCACGTGAAGTTTGCCTTCAATCTGCCGATGACTGGTGCATGGCCTCCGCCTTATGCTCCAAACAGGACGTCGAGCGTCGACGAGGCGTCCGAATCTACTAGCTCCTCCAAATCTCCTACACAGACCCATACTCCAAACATCAACCACCGCCTTGATCAGGGGAGGAAGAGAAAGGCTGGCCTCAGGGCACTGAGATTCATACAAAAGAACTCATTTTCCCAGCATGCCGTGTTTTGTCTGCTCAGTGGCCGGCCACTGATAGTGATTGGAGGAGATGAGAGTTGTGTGAGGAAGTTGGTTTCAGCGCTCACCCTGTTCCTTCCAGCACCCGGTCCAGATAGGACCACTGTGCTGCCTTTTTTAGCCAAGCCCCTTCAACTGACTGACCTGCTCACCTGGAGGCTCATAGGCCTACACAGGTAATCAACCAACCACTTCAATTACCACTTGCTAATTGTATTCATTTTTTTATCATGCAAATAGTCATGCTAAACATAACACATTATGTTCAGCAGTTTGACGTATTACATTAGGTTACAACCCTACAAGCTTGTCGACAGTATATAAAATATTTAGCATCGCCAAATTAAGCCGGGTGAGTGCATTTCCTTACCGGTGGGGTAACATTTTGACTCATTGAGTGGTATATCTAACTGATCTACAACAGCGTAAAAGCAATTCATTGATTGGCTTCCTTTCTGTGTATTCCCTTGTGAACAGAACATCCTCTGCCACGTCATTGGCTGTTCTCCACTCTCTGGCCCGATACAGCCGCTATCTGGCCCTGCTGGACCTGGACCAGAGGACGCTGCGTTGCCCCGCCTACTCGGGCTCTCTGATTGGCCGAATTGCTAACAGTCACTCCAGCATATGCAGGGGCAGGACATATCTGCTCCACCTGGAGAGCTGCTTGACTGCCCTAGCCAATCAGGCGTTGCTGTACACATTTCACCCTGTCTTTCGTCGTGACGGGGACGACATCGTCAATGGAGAAGCCCTGCTTCTGGAGCGGGGGTTCTGCAGCAGTGAGGATGATCTGAGAGTGATGCGTTTCCTGTCTGATTTGATCAAACAGTACCATGCAGGGCGTGGCCCCCCGATCCTAAGGGTGTCTTACAGACCGATGCAGATCCACAAACATATGGCTGTGACATAGTCCGTATTTCAAATGTGAAATGTTTCTTGATACAGGTCATACATTGACTCGTAACTGCTGTAATAGTCTCTTTTTACAATGGTGTTATCGTAGGATAGCACCCTCCCCTATGACAATGAGAAAGCAGACTCATTTAAAAAGCATGAACGGGATGCCACAAATGTTCGTCATATACAAACAAAATTCACATTTTATTCTGCATTATAAAAAACGTATTTTTTCACCTATGACGATCCATTGCCTTTTATAAACAGCCATAACAAAATCTAATTATATTACAACTCAGGTGCAACACAGCATTGGTTTGAACATAACCACCAACATGGCGGCTTTAGAAAAAAAGACTGACAGATGCCTCCATAATGTTGAGAAATGGAACTTGAGAACAAAACTATGAATACACTTCAAACAATACCCAGGCAAGGCAACCCCATAAGGCACATCAATTTTCTGCAGCTGTCATCACATCCTGGTGTCCACATGTCCACATGTTCACATGTACAGTCCAGTGTTGTGGGGATTGTCATCAATGGTAGAGCAGAGATGCGCTCAGTGGGAGGATATGACGACATTCGGGGGTTTCCAGGAGGTAGTAAAGGACATGATGAAGCAGTAGACCCCACCTACGGATCCACAGTACAGACAGTTGATTTGACCAAAACTGCCTATATACTACAGGCAAATCCACAAAGCAACTGTACACTTACCCACTGTTACTTGAGAGGTAGATCACACTCCAGTGTTCCACCCCAGGTGACCAGGTCTTGGGGAGGGAGATAGACACAGTTCGGGTCAGTGAATGGCACATTTACTCTGGGCTGTCAACCACTCAGCAACTTAAACCCTTCAACAGCAAAACGTGGCCCGTTTACCTAACTGTGAAATTATTTTAATGCTGTATAAAAAAAATATAAATTGATGTAAAATCTGGAGAAGGATATTGTTGTCTTGTTTGTTTTTGGTTAATAAGTAACTTAAGTAAGTAAGTATGCCAAGATGCCAGGATAACATTTGCTTACAGGTACAATGGAGGCCGGGACTGCACAATTGAGGAACATGGTTTAACAGAGACTGGCCTGCCTGCTCCAAAAGAAAAGTCACTGTTAGCAAGCATAACATAACCAATGACATGACACACAGCGGCAACCAGATAAATACAAGGATACAACTCGGTCAGTTGACTGGTTAAGTGACTTACAGTATGTGCTGATCAGGCCGGATCAGAACAGGAGAAGACATGAAACACAAGGGAAGACAAATGCGTTTCCAGTCAGCTACAAGCGCCCCTGACATTATCTGTAGGCATACTCCTTGGACAAGATAACAGTAACTGCTAATTTATGACATGGATCTTAAGAAAATAAGAGATGTCTAGATTAAAACATCAGATAAACTCACATGATGATAAATACGATTGGGAAGAAGCTGTTCCGTTTCAACCGGAAAGCAAGGCTGATTTGGATGTTACCTTTTTTTTTTAGAAGATTACAAACGACCTACATTGTTAACGCCTACCAATGTAACGTTAATATCACATGATGCCTATTAGAACACTAAAGGCTAAATCATCTACTCCGGTTTAGGTGGGGAGGGCGTTTCCATATTGTGCAGACTGTAATAACATCATCTTACTGATCCCAAGGCTCTGGTGAAGAGGAGGGGCGAGGCGGAGAGGGGTGTTCCACTGGATTAGACACTTGAACCCCTATGAGACATATACATTTGCAGTGAAACAGGGAAGTAAAAAAGAAAAGCTTGTCCAAGCATATCTTACTTTATCACCCACACCTTTGACCACAACCTTAAGATGTCAAAAAACGATTGAAATATGAGGTCATAATCAAATTTAGTCTTTAATCTATTCATATTTTATAGGCAGAGGAACACAGCATTGGAAGTTAGGCCGAGGGAGATGCAGGTTGTAATACTATCCAGGAACCAAAGTCTATATTCTTACTTCATTTACATATAGTGTCAGTTTAATGCTAATTTAACATTTTCTGTTAGAAAATAATTAGCCGTTAATAGAATAGAAAACCTTAAGGCACATCTTTTTTTATTTATTTAATTGAATGTTTTAGTTTATTTGACTGGGATAGTACATATTAAGTACGTCGTTGTAAAAGCACCAGAATTTTCCTCCGCAGGTAGAAAAACATACATATCATAAAAAAAAGGACAGGAACTATGGACAAACAGTACCTGCACCACTAAAGGATTAGACACTGGTTCAATGGATAGAAGAGAGAAGACATATACTAGATATTTACAACAGACAAGCAGCAAACTAACAGCAACAAGGATAGGGGCTGAAGTTGATTTATTTTGTGGAGAAGGAACAATTCCAGGACTCCTGCAGTTAGGGATAATGTCTGGATAGCCATTTCATTCCTAGATTGATGCAATTAGAATCTGTGTTAACCAAGTTTTTCCTATGTGTGAGTCGCTACAGATCATCAGCAATTCATGTATTGCTGAGGTCTTGGAAACGCAAAAGACGAAGAGTTTGGTTATGAAATGAATTATGGTAAATAACCTATGATGTAGTGCTTTTCATTTTACTATAATATAAATGAGTGTCCATGAGGTATAAAACATTGTGTGCAGCTTGTTCTTTATACAAAGGTTTTCATAAAGAAATTAATCATTGATGTTTTGTTAACATTGTATGTGCGAGGATGTGTGTGTGGTTGTCAGGCACACACCTGTGTTCTCCACCTCCTGTTTGACTCGCTGCATGAAGGAGTGGGAGTCCTCTGACGACAATGAGATGGTCTGACACAGCCACCCTAGTGCCCAGGAATTATCCTAGGAGACAGCACAGAGTGGGCATTAACGTTTATGAAGCCCTTTGGGTTTTCTTCCAACTTTTTATACTTTCCTTATTTTCTTTCTGGACATTGTGGCCAAATAATGTATCATTCAGCATATATATAATTATTTTATTAAAAAAATAATAAATATTATGTCTGCTGAGATTAACACATAGATTGATTTGAGTTATGTATGAATGTCCCCAATGATAGTTAAAGGCATATCAGTAGACAGGTATATCTAAAATCAGGATTCAACTGAGATTAACTTTGCCCCTCACCCATATATTCTCTACAAGTGTCCAGCATGTCTTTTTAAATAAACAAACCATACGGAAAAAAGAAATTCTCCCATCTTTTCAGATCACATTATACCATCCCACCATCATGTTTTGTAGATTACAGGAGAAATGTGTAGAGCGCTGAGAGAAATGTATGGCTGAGGGGAGGATAAGGATGCTACCTTGAAGCTCTGGATAACTGGAAGCGATGGACTCAGGGGGCCGCTCAAAATACGTTGCACTAGAGCCTCAGTAACCAATAGCAACAGGGCGTGGTCTGGGAACACCTGTAAAGAACAACAGCAAAAGAAAAGCCTTTATATACACACACGATTCACAAAAACCTGCATGCTACAATGGACTGTCGATCTCGCTGCATGAAATGGTACGGTATTTGTCTAATCGACTACAATCTGCTGTGTGCGTGTTAACATGCACTTACTTGTACGAAGAATTTAGGAATCTGTATGTTGGTCCATTGTTCTTGTTTCAGTATCGCCTGGGCAACAGTCTTTGCGTCCTACGGACAGCAATTTGAAGGGACGGTAAACGTTAAATGACAGCATTAACAAAAGGCTGCCACAGTTTGAAATACCGAAGAAGAAGTTTGTTACATGGCGGTGTACAAACATTTAGGAATTCAGCTTTGGGTTCTGGCTGAGGCGAGGGTGAATCCCGGGGGGTGTTGACAATGGTGAGCAAATGGGACCAGCTTTGAGCCTGAAAAAGACACGAGGAAGTCAGTCAATAACCCCTCGCCAAACTGAACGGTGATAGAGTAACCGCCCTGCATACTTACATCTGCGTGTACTGCGGCACAACATCTCTGAACCCTCAGAGCAAACTTGACCAGCTCAACACGTTTCAGGGGCACGGCCCCTGGGCGAGACAGAGACAGAGTTAAGAGTTTTCTACCGAAGCATCGGTTTAGCCTCACTTCATAGAATCGAGGCTGGGGCTTTCCGCCTCACCTGGGAAAAAGCACTTTGTTCGATCTCGGGTCGTTTTTTTTAAATGCGTTTGAAAGCATTTATGCTTTTACAAGTTTTAAATGTAGCCTATTGACGTTTTGTTCGTGTGCGTGCATGTATATACGTATATATTACGTTATTTTGTCTTTTCTAAATATCATTTAAAGTGTTACATTTTTATACCTAGAGCATAAGTAAAATGTATTATTATAATTGTAGCACTTTTCTTATTTTGTGAATAATATGCACTTCCATTATATCTTCATTGTTGAATGCACTTACTGTAAGTCACTTTGGACAAAAGCGTCTGCTAAATAAATGTTATGTAAAGTTACTACTATTAGAGCTCCATTACAAACACTCTACCTGCTCCCGGGTAACATGGCTGTGGGTAATAATGTGGATAAAGCGTCCACTAAATAGTCTGTGATAATGTAGTATAATGTGATCTGTGTGCACGCGCGCCTGTGCCTGTGTGTGTGTGCCTGTGTGTGTCTTACCTTGAATGGGCCCCCACTTGGACTCCGGGATGTCCAATTGTGTCTGCGGGCTGATGTGGACCCTGGGGGCCGTGGCCGTGTCGAAGATGCGGAGGTAGAGGCGGAAGACTGCCGGGGAGAGGCGGGGGGCGGAGCTCGACACCGCAGACAGAGCAGAGGAGAAGTCCCCCGCCATGCACATGAACAGAGGGACGAGATCCCGCAGCTCCTGGAACCTGGGGGGGGTATTTACATACAATTGTTTCAGTAGGCTGCATTAAACATATGCAATGAAAAATGACTTTGTTCACACAAACACAAACGTCTAAAACGTTCAAACAAACACAAACGTCTAACATACTTGTTGGATGATAATGTGACGTCAATACTATCTAAATATACAAATAGAATTTACTGTTAGACGGCACCATCACTCACAGCTTGGGGTCATCTGTTTGGAGCACCACACGAAGGTAGCGGCACAACTCCTTGTACCTGCAGGTGTCAGAATGATTACACGTGTGTGTGTGTGTCAGTGTTTCCCCCAGAAAATGTCTTAGTCAAGGTGGTCAAGAAGGAGCGGGGGGGGGGTCTCCGTTTCAATTCCATTCAAAATGCTTTATGGCCGGACCATTGTTGTAAACATTATAACTGTGTATCTTTATATACCTGATGGAAGTATGT
>OMKX01064600.1:7026-27647 GCA_900302425.1 Brosme brosme
AGGGGGGGCCACACACACACACACAAAAAAACACACAAACACACACCACCAAACACACACACACACAGACACACACAGACACACACACACACAGACACACACACACACACAGACACACACACAGACACACACACACACACACACACAGAATGACATAGACACACAATAGACACACACTAACCCTGCTCCAAGGAGCTTTAATCCTTATGTCTTAATGAGTTGGACGTACATGCAAACGAATCCATGCATTAAGCCATGATCGGGGTTTGCAGACCTGTGATGGTGGTGGGCTGAGACTCCTCGGCCGCAGTACTCGACGAGGCCAGGCGCGGGCGCTCACACGTCTCGCACAGCACGTCGCGGATCGAGTTGACTTTGGTACAGTGGTGGCAATGCCAGGTAGAGGAGCTGTTTGCATCGTGAAGATGAAAGAGGTGTACGCAATGTGAGTTGTCAACACAAAAATAAAGAAAATGCTTTCATTTGTATGATCTGTGCTCAGACACCGCTTACGTGCCGTCTAAAGACGGCCGTCTTTAAACGGGCCATTCTGTTTGATTCGGTCCCCAAAGAAACTGTAATTGTGTGCCATTTCAATACATAGGATTGTAAGATTAGGATACAATTCAACATCATCTTCTCTTTTCTTTTCACAATGAATCAAAAATCGACATTTTCAATTCATTTCAAGTTTCAAAAACCCCATGATATAAAAAAGTTTGAAATTTTAAAAGAGCGGTAGTGGCAACGCCAGGAAGATCCACGGCCTCATGCTGCTTCTATGTCCTACCTGTTGCTCTTTCTGCTTTTCGACGACGAAGACGAGGTGACAGGGCTTCGCTGGTGGTTGGCCCGCTCCGGGTAGGAGTGGTACAGCCGGTCACATTCTGTGCACAGCCATTGGGCACAGGAAGGGCAGTGGAACGCCACGGCAAATATTCCACAGATGGTGCAGTTCTCTAGAATGTTTTTTGGAAGGCATTATGTTAAGTTTGGAAGGAACTAAAAACGGATAATAATTGGCAAACACACACACACACACACACACAGAGAGAGAGAGAGAGAGAGAGAGAGAGAGAGAGAGAGAGAGAGAGAGAGAGACAGACAGAGAGAGAGTGACAGAGAGATAGAGACAGCGAGAGAGAGAGAGAGATAGAGAGCGAAACAGAAAGAGTGCGAGAGCGAGAGAGTGCGAGAGCGAGAGAGAGAGAGAGAGAGAGAGAGAGATACTTTTTGTGCTGCAGTTCAACATCAATATCATTCCGAGAATTGAGAAATAGCACAATCTTGTGTCCGTCCAAATGAAAAATACCCCCCCCGTCCCCCGTCCCCCTGTAAGTGTTCAGTGTCCTCACCTGGGGGTCGGGTGGAGGAGAGGGAGGCGGGGCCCTGGTGGGTAGAGGTGGAGGCGTTGGCGGTGGCGTTGCGTCCCGGGGTGAGGGGCTGGAAGGACCTGGGGCTGTGCTTGGCGGTGGAGAGCGAGCGTCCCGGCCGGCTGTCCTGGGTGTCCTGCTGGTAGAGGGGGAAGCCCAGGGACTTGGCCGCCCCGTCTCGGGGTCCCAGAGAGGAAGAGGAGGAGGACGAGGATGAGGAGGAGGGGGAGGAGAAGACCACGGCGTCAGTGTTGAGGCCAACGTCCTGAAGGGAGAGCAGAGAGGAGGAAGATTTGAGGAGGATTGCGCGCTATACCGGGGCAACAATGTGCTCCCATGACTCAATGATATACCCCCTAACTCAACAATATACGCCCTAACTCAATAACTCCCCACTAACTCAACAATATACACCCTAACTCAATAACTCCCCCCTAACTCAACAATATACACCCTAACTCAATAACTCCCCCCTAACTCAACAATATACGCCCTAACTCAATAACTCCCCCCTAACTCAACAATATACGCCCTAACTCAATAATGTAGCCCCTAACCCAATACATCTCCTAACTCAATAATGTACCCCCTAACCCAATACAACCCCTAACTCAACAATATACCCCCTAACTCAACAATATTCTCCCTAACTCAATAATGCATCACCTAAGTTAAAATGAATGCCTTAACTCAATAATTTACCCCCTAGATCAACAATGTACCCCGTAAGTCAATAATGTACCCCCAAACTCAAAAATATACCCGATAACACAATAAATACCAATACCCCAACTCAATAATATGTAAAAGGATGACCATTTGAAACATCCCATTGATAAGAATCAGAAAATAACAATATCAGTCACAATATTTGTTTTATTGCAATAAGAACATCATATGGCTTATGAATAAAATGCAGAAAACAAGAGTAAAATAGAGTAAACAGAAATATATGATAAATAATCATTCATTCATTATACGCTGTCAAATTAAAATTATCTTTTAACATAATTAATGATCCATATAGTGCAAATTCTAAAAAGTCATTCATAAACAGAATGCTTTCATTCCTTCACACAATCAATTTGAAACAGTTACTACAGGTGAAGTCAGTAGGATCAGGTGGATGGATTCCTACCTTGTGTCTCAGTGTAGGAATAATCCTCTCATAGAACTCAGGATGGGGATGAACCTCCTAACACAACATAAAACCAAGAAACAGAGGCAGAATGCGTTTAATAGAGTCAAAACAATCATGTTTGTTATGGAATGTGTTATATTAAATATTAAAACACGATGGCATTGTGAAATAATCATATGGATAAATGATGGTCAATTTTACTAACATCATCTACACAAGACTAAAGACCCCAGACCAAAGGAACAATACAACATGATGAGTACTGTATACTTGAGTATTAACACATATCTGTTCTAATAAACACTAGTAAAATCTTTCATATTTAAATTACAATTAAATAATTATTAGTACTGGTGCAGGATCAATCAGGCTATAATTGGTGTATGAGGAAGACATATTTAAAGCCAAATTAATGGCACAATTAATTAATTAAGAATCCGTAGACAATAGAGTCAATTCCCTATTTTACATTTACATCAATCGTGATGCCATTTTGCCATACTATGAGACTATTACCCCCGTTCTTTTTCAACAGTCAGCAACAGTGAAACTGAGAGAATAACACGAAGCACTCAAAGGGTATTCGTGGTGCAAAAATAACAAGCATTCCATATATTACATAGCGGTTGCATGGTACAACATTAAAAGTTGCATTACTGCGTAGAAGTACGCAGACTGACCTTGATAAGCATGTCCAGCTCCATCCTCAGGCTCATCACTTCCATGGTTACCCTGGCAACCTGTCCTACATCCGGTTCCACCACATCGTCGGGGAAGCTCAGCCCATCCAGCTGCTGGTGGGAGTAACCATAGAGACATAGCACTGCTCTGCCACCCTGCAAGCGGGAACGAATAGGAGGAAGTGAGAGACGTTTGTGATCAAAACAACATAAAGGAAATAACCAACGAATTTACTGTATTTCCCAAAGGCCAAGGTTAAATAATTTCAAATAAATGTCAAATATATTTGACATTTAGCCATTAAATAGCTATTATTAGCTATTAAATCTCAAACTATGAGTGCTCTGTAATGACACATTTTCAATCTGCGTGCAGAAAAAGTCACGTTACCAGAAATAAATCCCTGATGGAATAAAAAAGCTTTGGGGTAAAGTTGACATTTAGAAAGTTATTTATAACTTGGTTCTAGTTTCATATTGGTTTGAGGACAAGATCCCACAGTGCCATTTACCAGGTACTAATTGTAGATTAAAAAGTAATTTGTGTACTGTAGTCCACCTTTCCTGCACTACAACTTTTTCACTTTAGCCAGCAGCAGTTGAAAATCAGTTTAACCAACAAAGTGGTTTGCCGATTGCTGTAAGAGTCTGCAGAGGAACACTGAAACAGCAACGGAGATAAATGTAGAGAAAGAGGAACATCCACTGATCGTGCAACAGTCCTCTGTGTGAAAGTCTTTCAGATGTAAAAATACCTCACTGCAGGGTAACACAACACATTCAAGAGTGTGGAAATGAACACAAGTTGGTATGCCATGAAAGAAGTGTGAATCTCACTGTGTCAAGCTGTTACCTGAATTGCATCGACCGTGGCCCTGAACACTGGGTTGTTGTGCTTGACTGTCCTCCAGTACTTTGGCCGGTTGGGATTGGTCAGATTACAGCCGTACTTTTCCAGGATATTCAGTGCAGTGGAAAGCCTCTGGAGGGAAGCCAGGGTCTGGCGGAGGTACAAGAGGGGGGGAGGTAAAAAAAAAATCAGGAAACACAAATGGTAGAGTGGAAACATATGTAACGGTATTACATGTTGAATGTAAAAGCCTGAGGATAGAACACAGAAAACATCATGGAAATTGGGTGTCATTGTGAACTAACTATTTTTCCCACACTGTATCAAGTCCCAAAACAACAGTATGGATCATAGATTATAGATTAACATAAAAGTTGTAGTAGTTCATTTAAATTCGTTTTCAACCTTATCATCGACAATATCCCATTGCACTATGACCCTTCATCATGATTAATAGCGTACCAAGGATTCTTCGAGTTTCAGACACATACTGTATAGCGGCCCATGCATTAAAGTGCCACATGTCGCAATCTCTCCCACCTCCTTCCTGTTACTGCCGAAGCTGTTCTCTATGACCATGGTCTCGGCAGAGATGAGGCAGTACTTGGAGCAGGGGGGTAAGGCCAGGTTGGCCATGGCGTAGATGCCGGCGCGGACCTCCACCACCGAACCCCCAGAGTACAGACACAGCTCGGCCTGCATGCGCACCTCATGCAGCTGCTCCGACAGGGACGACATTGGATGCCCCTATGGTGGCCGAAAAAGAAAATAAATGTGACTTTACATCACATCTGAGACAAAGGGACAGCTTATTTATGCATTCAATTAATTTCCCCCCTCTTCCCTTATAAAAGTGACCTAATTTAAGATGTATCGAGCTTGTACATCACAACGTCCCATTGAACGGACCGCCTCCATTTTGGAAGCATTGTAGCATTGCAATGTTAGTTATTGTGTTGGTAATAATGTTTTTTGTTCGAGATCATTCGAGAATTGACTTGTCATTATGGGGTGACATTGTTGTGTTTGAAACTGCCACAGCGTTTCTCATGCAAGGCGTGGCAGAACAATTTTTTTATTGTCCTAGGTTACGCTATATTTACATTTATTTAGGATTTTACAGTACTACAACTCTCTTGAGTATAGTCAACAAAAAATCCCATGATTCATTCTGGTGCACAAGCCCTATTATAAACAGTGGTAGGGATAGGGGGAGGTAATAAGACAGAACCTTTTGTTTTACCACTGGGCTGTGGTCCATTTGTCACTACAGATTAGTCGCTGCTGGCATCAATCTTGGGTTGGGATTAGTTGGAACTATGGGCAAACAGTTAACACGGAGTCACAACATATCGTCATGCTGGTCGCAAAGGGTTAAAGGACGTCACCACCCAATGACACATTTTAATATCATATGGTTCTCTTACACCACTTGTAAAAGTGAAAAATAAATATGTACTAGGGCAGGATCAATGAGGCTATTTGTTAAGGCAACGGGGAGAGCAGTTAAAAGAGCTAGTTAATCATAAGTATCACCATCATGACAATAAGATGAAAATTGGAAGAATGTTGTATAAACTGTAGGCAAATACACGTCAATGGACCAAGTTGTCATGTAGTTCATAAAAGCATTGTTATGCTGCACATCGCTTCATATGATATGAGGACCGATTTCAGGACCTGCTTCAAAGTATGGTCATTCGAAACAGTATCAAGCATTACCAGGATACACGACTTGGTATTTAAGGAAGACATTTATGGCCACTTGGACTTGAATTTCACACAGCAAATTTCACAAACGTAAATGATGTCATCATCACAAAACTGATCAATGCTTGATTTTGGAAGCGTCACATTTGTAGTGTTTTTGGAATCAACGAGGTATTGAGATTACTTAATGATTGTAACTGGTTATATTATGTTTGCGTTACCTTTTATGATCGGAGGTGACAAAAACGCAGTGTAATCACGAGTCGTAAATTCCTTTTCACTGGTGGTAAATATCGATGGCTGTTTGGTTTCATTTCAGTTCACAGCATGTCATTTTACTTGACAGTGAAATACAGCATACTTGTAAACTCATAGTGGCACTGCAAACGCGTTTTCCGTGAAATTCTATGGTCAAAGAATGACTGTATAAGCAGTGGTATGAAAATGAAACGAAACCTAACCAAGCCAATGTTGTCAACGAAAGTTGCCGTATTTTGATGCTGACCAGTGGTGAAGCTGTGGGGCGCCGTAAAGCAGTGGGTCGTCGTAAAGCGGTGGTCTGCGGCTCGTATACTATAGTGACACCTAGCGGTGGTTATAGTCGGTGCTTTCGAAAGAAACATTAGGGGAAAGTGAAACGCAAACACTTATGCAAATATGACGGCGATCCAGTACGGATTGGTAGTTAGTTACCCAATATCTAAAATAACACTAAATATAATAAAACATATGTGTGTTAATGTAATGTGCAGCAAAGCCACGGGATGTCCCAAAACGACTATATCGCACCTGAAAATAATACAGGTGATTACTTTTGAATGGCTATTGGCGCCGAAAGTGATAAAAGAGCTACGCCAGCCTCTGACGTGTTGCTCTAAGTTTGTGCACACTCATCAACCACTGATCCCCTACAAAACCTTATCACTAGTAAGTTTTGGAACGATTTTTCATTTTTGTCATGTCGTACAGCAATCATAGCAGAGGGGCTACAGAACATCAACAGTTGTAGTTGTAAATTGGTACACTGCTGTCATCATACGGTTTCTATTATGCTTCAGCCATCAATATCAAGGGTCACTGCCACCGTTTTATGACAACCCCTTTGTATCTCTATTTTAAAATCCATCTTGCAGTCACATTTCGCTGCTTTTACATTATTTATTTTATTACCAGCATTGTGGTTTGTAACATTATGTGCAGCGTCTCTCTGTCCCTGACCTAGCAATGGCAGTTGAGTGCCACTGCACCACTGCACCTGTCACTGCACCTTTCTAAACAAAACCCAAGCCCAACAACGAGACGAATGACATCCACAATACATCAATCTTCCAATCATGAATCAAAACCGTTATGCGATTATAATTTCCATTTTTATCAAGTAAAATAAGACTTTTTGCCCCCACAAGAATCTGTAAAGCAGATGTGTATACATGTTCTTCTCCATACAGACATGAATTATCCTCCTCACTCTCTGGGTGCACCACTCCCCCACTATCACCCCAATGTTGACCACACAAGATCATGTTTCCGTGGTCCACCGCCAAGCCAACCTTATTACTTGTTCCAATGGAATTTGAATCCATACAACCAGTATGGCCATGCTGCATTGGGTAAGCAAGGAGCAGTTCCCCAAAACTGCATCAAAGGTACCATTTTAAAGCTGCAGTCAGCAGTTTTTGCTCACCCCTTTGTTTTGATTCAATTGGGTTTTGATTGGTTCTCGTATTTGTTTGACTACTGGCCATTGCTATAGATCCGAATGCATGAGAACCGTGAGACTCAATCACAACACAATTGAATCAAAACAAAGTGGGGTGACCAGAAATTGCTGATTGCAGCTTTAAGGTCTATATTGAAAAGGATAAAGGCAATATAGGGCTTTTATAAATTAATGGAGCATACTGAAGAATAACACAGGTCTTTTTGATGCTGTTCAACTATTTGCAGCCATTGTTGCATGAGTAATACTGCTTTAAACAGGATGTAGGAAAGCAGCATTACGATACTTCTACACGACAACACTTATTGGATGGTATCTTAATTGAAATTCTGAATGCAACAAAACAGGATGTCATGGACCTTTTTCTTTTATGACTGTAGCAAACTATAGATGTATAATTATAGGCCACAAGCATGAGCTGTTAAGAGGCATCATTTTGTTGGTGTGTTTTGTTCATGTCCAGCTTTGCCGTTCGTGGCCCGGCACCCACACATGTCTCTGTATCCTGGATATGTAAGGCCACAGGCCCCTAGCTACCCTGCGGACTATAGACGGGTGTTCAACCCTCGCATCTCCTCGCCTGTTGCCACTGATTTTAAAGTAAGATTCATTAACGCAAATGTTTTCATGAAAGTTGAAGCTATTAAATGAGAACGCATGTGTACACTCTTATTTTGATTTAGAATGCGCAGCAGGGTAACAAACAGCTGGCCAGCATGTTTTTAGTTTTAAAAGGAAAAAAGGAAGTGATACTTCCCCATTCTTAGTTGGATATATTTTACACCATCTGTTGCTTTACTATCAAAATGTAAGCATAACACCCACATTTCTCCAAGAAAATAAGAAATGGTCTGTCGGGTGAGAAGACTCAGTTCCATCTTTCATAGAACCAGATTTCAAGGAACACAAAAATGTGCATATCTGAGCAGTAAAGTGTCTAAAACCAACGAATAGAAAGTCCTAAACAGGTTGCATCGGCTGGGAATGTGCAGCCCACAGGATGAAATGTTACGTGTTGAGAATGGTATTTCGTCACTTGCATAATTTTCAGTATCAATGGTGAATGGTCGAGTGGATTTCCACCCACATCCATTTGAATATGCCTGAGCAACACTTTTACAGCAGTCATCCTCATTTTTCCTTTTCCAACAGAGCTGCCACCCGCGAAAAATGGGCAGGTCAGAGGTTCAAAGGAACCCGAGCGATCCACTTAGCAAGCTGGTTGACCGTCTGGACAGGCTTAGCACGAAGGAGAAAGGGGAGGGGGACGGGGAGGAAAAATACCTTCCGCAGGCTCCTCCATCTGGTCGGATGACGCCCTGTTTCCCTGATACGGGAGAGCTTAAGGAGACATGTGAGCTATTGTGACAGAGCTATTTGGATACCTCACGTAATATCATAAAGAAGCACTAACCTTGCTTTAGCACATCACATGGATCAGGAGTTCTGAGCCTTTTTCGGGCTGTGAACCCCCCTTCCCCCAAACAATTGTTTTTATATATATTGGGAAAAACAATGTATTGGTTTTCATCCCATTTTTTGGAAATGCTCTTGCTAAGCTTTGATGTGTCATGTTTAATAATATGTCTAATGGCCGTTGATTGAGTGAAACTTTGTCATTCCTCAAAAGTGAACAAAACCTAAACCTTGTGATTATCACTGATTGCACTAATGACCTATTTAGGTAGGTTACAATTTTTATTTTTGTCCTGCAGCCCCAAGAAGATCCACCAAAACCCAACACACAGGGGCCCCACCTGTTAATTGGACATGTGTTCATCGGGGGCCTTGGCCCGCGACCAACGACCCTCAAGATGTAAACCACCAGGAGGAGTCCACCCTCAGTGAGCTGGGCCAGGAGTCCTGGACCCCGAAGTCTGCCCCTCGCCCAGCCGACAGCCAGGCTGCCGTCTCTGGGATCGAGGAATTCTGGCCCCTGGACAGCTCTTCAGTGAAGGAGGAAGATGAGGAGACGCTCTGCCTGGTAAGTGTGAACTTGAACATTTTTCGAAAAAAAACTACTGAGGGGCTGAGGGGAGGGGGAGATTACAATCCTTTCCAAGACTGAGTTTAATAGCCGACTTTGATGTATGTTGATCTTTTGACGTTTACCTGACAAGATATTTGGTAGGTTTGTGGTGGATACATACCTCTGTGATATGTTCTGGTTATTTTATGTTTTTAGATCCTGTTGTCCATCCCTTTGACCCATGTCTAAGCCCTTCCTGATCCATGATGCAAGCAAAATAAATGATAGATTTGCATAATTGCGTTCTTCAACTAAAAATTCTGAAGAAGCTTTATTAAATCAATAACTTTATTACCCTCCCTCTCTGTACAAGAGATTCAAACGACGCATGATTATATTGAGACACAGGCAAAAGAAATGCAGATATTAAAGGAAGGAGAGGAAGCTAACAATTATTCTTTGTACACTTGCTTGAACGTCTAGAGGAAGAGATTTGCAAATATTAACCAACCAAATAAATTAATAAATTAAGGTATGATTCGAACACAACTGTGCATACAAACTCCTAAAATTTGAGCCAATCAAAGGTCTAGTGTGTCAATAAAATAACATGGACGTAAAGCCAAAGAGGACACCACATTTAGTGTCTGTATTATGTGACATTAATGGTTTTATTATAAGGCAGCTGCAGTGGAGCCTCCCTGTCACATCTCTAGATTTCCATGTGAAAAGGTGAGCAGATGAACACTTTTTCTATAATTTCATCAAACAATTAAGCAAGAATAATAATTTCAATACATTGCTAGATTCCTTTTATTGTCTGTCAATCTGCATATATAATACAAATATAAATAGGAGCAGATTGATATGGCGTCTTGTGTTTTCCTTTTTGAACGTACTCTGCTATCCATGGTTTGTTGGACATCAGACCACATAAAACATAACAAACTGATCATATAAAGACTGAGTTGTACAGCAGGCCCTAGATACCCAGTTCTAGTACTGATTGGGACACAATGTTTAGGATTGTGTTTTTAATGTTTATGTTGCAGGTAACCACAAGGATACTGCAGCAAGACCAACCGTTGTGGCTATTTGACCCACATACCACAGGCTCTCGGCCTCCTCCTCACCTGTCCCTGGAAAGCACTGGTGTGCCCTACAATGGCTACACCCATCAATCTGTCCAGGTCATTTCCCATTTTACACAATTTAACCAAACCCTAAAATACCAAAAGGTTATTATTCTTTTTTTCTGTTTCTGAATGTATCACTCATACATACATACATACATACATACATACATACATACATACATACATACATACATTATGCAAATTAGGTCCAGTGGCATTCTTATGAAATATGGACAACCTTTATTGTTAACAACCAAAATTGTCAACACTTTTATAATGTTGAATTGTTCAGTTTCACTTGAGTCTGGAGCCAAGATCATAACTGTATCTTAATTTGGTTGACAGGCTGACACAGGGCTCCAGAGTATCTCGAGTTTATCCATTGATGAACAATCCTCCGGAGAGGACGTTGGCACTGCAGGCGTCTCTGCAAGCGTGCGCAACCTCAACACCAACCAGACCGTGACCACGGGCGGCGGCAGGATGGCCATAGAGAGGAATGCCGTCGTCCCCAGCTCTGTGGACGACTCGGGAAAGGAAATCTGTGTCCCGCTGGTGGCCACACAGTTTGAGAGTTCTGAGGCGGACCAAGACGTCTGTGCTTGCTGCGGCACTAGCCTGGAGGAAAACGACTACAGCACCGGCGACCCGGGAGAACACTTCCATGGGAGCCCATTTGAGGATCCTCCTGCGGGAATGGCGCACAACTTTGTGGAGGAGTTTGCAGCCAATGAAGTGGGCGACGGCGCAGAAATGATCGGGAGCTGTCTGATGCCCGGTCAACTCGTGCAACATCATTACTGGTACCCTTGTGCATGTCCTCCTGACCCCCGCGTCCTTCCCCCTCTCGGCCCTCGTCATCCCACAAGAAGGTACTCCTGTTTGCCTGACTTCGATTTTCTTTGTGTGAAAAACACTTTCTCTAAAGCCCTATTCATGTGTATTTGGTTTGTGGAACAGAGCAGTAAGTCAGTGCCCATGTGGTGAGCTGGAGGGGGTTGCCGGTCCACGCACCCTTCATGAACCTCAGGGGAGCGGAGGCTATGACCGAGCGCCACACTACTGCCCCCCCACTTGCCTGAGGAGCAAAGCTAAAGACTACAAACAGAGGAAACCAAGAGGAGGAGCTCAGCCCAGGAGTTATGATGGTAGGGGGCTATTGGTGTTTTTCACAAATAACACGATAAACTAGTAACGGTTTTATGTGATGTGAATTGTCAACTAGACAAGTGAACATTTTTACAATTAGTAGACTATATACTTTTTTTTTTTTTTTTGTGCTGTATTTTGTCAAGGCACTTATTGGGTATTGGGCATTTCATTATTTTTGTTCTAAAGACAATTCGTGGAAGGAGCAAACGGAAGCAAGAAACCCAGACAGCTGGGGAAACCGTGGTTCCAAATACAGGCCATGGTCTTCAAGACCATATCATGGCCCAGGTGATCAAGGTAAGGCTAGTGTGGTCTAATGCACTGGTAATAACTGGTGATCTTTCAGTCCAATCCAGTACTATCATATCAGCCAGCACAGCCTCAAATGGTTTCACATAAACCAATGTCGGAGGCTTTTCAGAACCCCGCACTTAGTACTTGACAAAGCAGAAAAAGTTTTGACCCTCAAAAGATTTGTAATCGTGGAGTTTATAAAATAAACATTCCATCTTGGGATGGAACACAATTCCTCTTCAAACTCATGTCTTTAGAAGTCACTTTCCTCATCGATTCTTCTCCCTTCCAGCGTATCTCCAAAACGAAAGGCCTTCTTGGGAGAGTTACTCCAGGAATATGCCCTGGAGAGCTGACTACAGATTCAAAGAGGCCCAGGACTCCCACCATCGCAGGGGAAGAGGTAATACAATTTTGCGCACAGAGATATAGCAGTTTGTTTCAAGTTAGGAAATTGAGTTAACAGACACAATACTATACACACTATTACTATTACCTTAAAACGGCTTTACTTACCTTCCTATCCCTTATGCCAGGCAAAGTTGACTAAGGAACATTATACTCAAACAGTTTATAATAGCATGCATGAATCTGCTTCTTTTTGTCTTTTAAAGCACTAAGTGACACATATCTTCCTTCTGTAGGGTCCACAAAAAGAAGAGTCACTCTACATTAAATACTGGCAATGGCCTATTAATATACTTATTCCTAATATTTTGCTTGATTTAAATTCAATGGGCGTAACAGAGTACACGCATGCCACGATGTAATATGCAACATGCGCTGGATAAGATAATGATGATGTGTTAATGGTTGATTTTGATAAAGCTAAAAACAAAGTTTGGTGATTATGTATGACAGGGACTGTTTTGACTTTAACAAGGCTACATTTACCTTCAGAATGGAAAACACGAAACAAAGATTTGAAGGGACAACCACATTGCTGGATACATGTTCTCTATACTGATTTACTCATTGTGTTTAAATGAGTATAGTCTTAAATATAAAATGTATTTTTTAATGTGAAAAAAATTAATCCTCCAAAATGGCTAACATAAAAGTTGAACACTGTATAAACAACCCTCCCATTTTGCCATTGCATCCACTAAGGTCAAAGTCCTTACCGAAAACCGGTTTTCGTATTTGTATACAATCCACTTCCATTGTTTATGTAGCTTGACAGCATTGATTGTTATAGTAGCCCTGCCCCTCCCTTATGTGTTTGTGTAACAACTAATTGTGTGTGTATATATACACACGACGCTCTTAGTATAAGCTTGCAGTTAATTTGGAAATGTGGGGATTCTTGTCCCTCGACTGCCTATTAGCTTTGTATTGGATGCGTCATGTGGGCGTCACATTCAAACGCACTGGAACACATTTGTCTGGCATACTGCTTGGTACAAGTGGACAGTTGTCATGCCTAATATTACTTCACAAAGGCTATTATTTTCTCTGCATGGTGTAGCATTGAAGAGACGTTGGTTTCTATTGACCGCACCACCTCCCCTCCTACTTGCCTTCTCCCCCAGTGTTGGCTGTTGGCTCTCAACAGAACACTCTTTTATTTGGCAAGTGGATCCCTTATTCAGGGTGGAGAAGTTGATTTATATTTTAATTCATATTTAATGTGCATTTGTATTGCACGTGTAGATGATGTGGTGGACCCACAGTGATAACTTGTATTTAAGATTTCCAATTTATGTATGTGTGTGAATAAGTGAGAAAAGTGTTAAAAAGAGTTTGGCTGAATTTCTTTCTTTCCCGGCCCTAATGAAGATGTGGAGCGTTATGTCTCATGCCATGAAAATTCATGTTAACTTTAACTTGTGATGAATAATGTCATTGTTGTACTTTTATGAAGCTTTTTAAATGGTGTATCGTGTCTTATCTATCCTATGAACTACACATGAATACCATTTAAAATATATATTTGTACTGCACTATAATAAAAAACAATCCAGCATGTCCTTTGGCCTCATCATGGTTGATATACTTTGTTTAGGAGTATAGTGCTCCGAAGGCACCCTCCACACGCCTCAGCGTGTGGAGGGTGTTTCTTGGGCCATTCTGAAAGGCAAATGGTGCTCTACCTATCTGCTCCTGACAAATATTGATTGGATATTGCCAACGCTCGGTCCTGTCGCCACCTCTTACACGTGTATGCAGCCAAGCACAACCTGAAGCTGGAGAAAGAGCCCCTTGAAGTCTCTGAGGAGCACGCTGCATCACCCTCTTGTTGGTCCCTAAAGGCTAAAGGTGATGCTAACGTTTGCGCATGACACGTAGAATGCCTACCAGCCTGCAACGACACCGTGGAAACAAGCGCCTACCTGTCGATGAACCATGTATTCTCAAGGTTCAGACTTTTTTTTCGAACAAGGCACTAATTGTCAATTGGTGGCCAATGAGCAACTAAAAAATAAACCAAATTTGAAACTCAGTTTAATCTTATTTCAACCCGATTACTCAGTCACTCATTCATGTGTTGTGTCTAAACCACACAAAGTTTTTATTTTTATTTTAAGTTCTATTTTGAAATTGTTAATTTTTTTGTGCTGGCTTTCGTCTTTACATTAGTCACTACTTTACTGTAAGTGAGCCAAGGGCCGGTCTGTCAGACAGTATATACAGATATTGCATAGTATTTATGTTGAGCGGAATATCATTTAGATATAAATTAATCAGAGGCTACAAACCTTTGCTGGACATCATGTGACAAAACCTATATTTAATCATAGCTATTAAAATCAAAAGTCATATACATTGTCAAAGCTGACTTATAATGTTTTCAAAGACCTAAATAGCGCATAACGTTTGAGTTGGAAGGAATGCTTAGCCAGACATACTCAATGTCATGCTTAAAGGGGTGTTATTATGCCACCAGGTGTGAGTGATTAACCATTACAATCCATGTGAAAATCTGCCCTTCCCTGTGCTTAGTGACATCGGAAGTGGGAGTGTCCACCTAGATGTATGATGGATAGATGAGCAACATTTGCTACAGTCCACTGGGTAGGCTGGTAAACTGATCTATCCAGCATACATCTAGGTGGACACGCCCACTTGTGATGTCACTAAAACACGGTAAAAGGTCGATTTTCAAACGTCTTGTAATTGGCTAATCACACTCACACCTGGTGGCGTAATATCACCCCTTTAACACACGCCTTGTGAACGCGGCCAGACAGACAAATGGACGGCCGATCAAGATGGACGCACGGACGGAAAGACACTCATTGGAACAGATAAGGGTGTGGGGAACACGACATGAACACGTAGAACACTATCCGAAACAGTCGAAAGGTACCGGGTTTGATTCCCACGGCGTCCTCGAGAAAGACGCCTATCTCCGCTAAACCTGCGCCTTATTGCCGTGTATCGGAAAATCATTGTGAGTCGCTTAGGATAAAAGTGTCAGCTAAATGACACACAAATACATAAAGACTGAGTGGAACTGCCATATATCCCATCATGCAATTTGCAATCCAAGCAAATGGCCCATTGGAATCAATCAGACAAAAGTTGTTGGCCGGCGTTTTTAATTAAGAGGCTGCTGAAAGAGTCTACAAGAGAGGATAAAACAGGCCTTAAATCCGTCCCACTGATGTGATGATTACTGGTGAAGATGAAGACAGCCTTCTGTGCACGTTTTGCTTGTTCATCCCCCCTCCCGTCTAAACCAACGCTGGATTTAGAAGACGAGGAAATATTACATAGAAAGGAAGTCTGATTGTCTTGTTTGCTCTGTCGTCCGTCTCGCCACACTTTTAGTCTGTTTTCATATTACTTGGTGCTTGAAATTAAATACGTTTTTTGCTTAATTAGGTAAAGAAAGGAAGAGAGAAATGAAGAGAGAAAGAGAGAAAGGAGGAGAGAAAGAAAGAGAAAATAAGAGAGAAAGAGAGAAAGACAGACAGACAGACGGATCTTGATGTGTGCTTACCCAGCAAGGGAGCGAGGGAGAGAGAGAAGGGGGTGAGAATGAGAAAGAAGAGAGATAATGGGAGAGAGAATATGAGAAGGGAGAGAATTGTCTCAGAGACAGAGAGTGACGGAGAGACGGAGAGAGGAAGGGATGGAGAGAGGAAGGGAGACAGTTAATCTCTTGTGAGGGACAGGAGAGGGTAAAAGGGGTTGGGAGTGTGCCTACACAGCCTTCCTGGTTCCTGTTAAATTGCTGGATGTTTGACAAGTGAGACGACCATCCGCCATCCATAACCAGACCCCATCAGACCCTATCTTAATCATACAGGATTTGAAGGGCTTATTGATGCCCGCGTTACGGCTAGCCGAACTATCGATTTCATAATGCTACAGTTGATTTATCCAAAGACCCTATGCTTAATGGTGTTGGGTGTCTCGTGGAATGTGTGCTCATTGATATTTAAGATAACACTTAAGCAAAGAAAATGAGTCACATCTTTTGGAATCTAATGGGGACAATTGTTTAAGTGTCAGTGGTTCACAGATTTTCAATTTAGGTATTGACCTGAGAGCAGACGCTCTAATGGGAAGCTCAGCGAGAAGGTGAACCCATTTGAAGTGAAATGCTGCCATCTGCTGGCGAGATGTACCCTTCACGTTGACCAATAACCATAATGGAAGGCTAAATCGATTAACCCTTTCTCTCTACCTCGACCCCGGTGTCATCGTCGTCGTCTACATCATCATTCTGTGTCAAGCACCGAAGGCGTAAGGCACCTATCGTTATTGCCAGTTTTTCCTATTTAGATCCGTGATGATTTTAATTACATGAACTTCAACCAAGTGCAACCTTGTCACCCAACCCAATGCATTTTTATTTGAGATAAAATTTAACCTTTGGGACCTCCAGCCTCAACCAAGGGACCAAAATTACAAAAGCTTGCAGTCAGTCAAGTCCTGCCAGTTTGTGGCAGATGGACAGTAGGCCAATGGGAAGCTGTGTGTTAAATTCAACACAGCTACAAAAACAGTGAGGTCACTTGTCTGGAAAAGCTTAGGCCTACGTGACATAAGGTCAGATTCTGTGGCTGTTGAACGGGAGATTTGCATCGACACTTGATTACAAGTGTTAGAACAAATGTATTAATTGCACTTGAAATGTGCACTTAGATGTAAAATACACGTGTAGGCGAATGAAGATGAGAACCGGGTGATTATCTCAGCAGAAGAGTCCAACTGAGCTGGGTCATTGGTCAGCACTTATTCCTCATTAGCATTAGATCATGGGTTCAAGCCTAGCCTTGGCTAGGGATCGGTATTACATACTGCCTGGACAATTAGAGTGCACTTTTGGATTTAGTTAGTAACACTATAGATCATGGCCTACAAGTAAGTTTGTTACAAGATTATGATTGTTAATCAAACAGCGTCCTCGCTAGAGGCGTTTGTCCGTTCTGAGCTACTGTAGAAACATGGCGGTGCAATATGACAGGCTCGTTGGTGTTTTAGGCCCCCAACGGAGCCTTCAAGGCAGCCTAACCCTAACCCTTGTTGTGTGTGTGCCAGTGCTGTGATTGGCTGAAACTGTTGGGGCCGCCTTGAAGGCTCCGTTGGGGGCCCAAAACACCAACGAACATATGACAGGCTCATTGGAAGAGGGCTCATTATATGGGTAACGAAAACACGATTCTTCGTTTGATGGGATTATACACTAATCAAAACATACTTATGAATAGTATTTTATATTTCTGCGAAGGCACGTAGTTCCGCTAGAAGCCACTCAATTAAACACAGTGTACCTTGAACACAACACCCCCATCTCATCAAGGACTTCTAATGCATTGCGGCAATCATCGTCAGGATGGCCTCTGATGGGGTACGGTGGTCGTACACAGTTGAGCACGCACAGTTAACAAGCACACTGCAGGGGAATTTAAACAGTCCACCCATCCATCACTGAGCGCGGGGACCGATCGGTGGTGGGAAACATCAATCAACTGTCAAGACGGTGCCGGTTAACCCCGTTCATGTTTGTGCAGACAGTGACTTCGTGGTGCAATCAAGTGCACCTCGTAAACTAAGTACTAGAATTGCAGAGGAAGTTGTTTAAAACGGGAAAGATCCCATTTTTTCTTTATTTTTGTTTGTTGAAAAACATAATTATGTCGTACCCAATATGCATGTATTGCTACGTAGGCAGATATAGAAAATTCATAAAATTATCGAATAAAATTGTTTTCTACAAACATGTCCCTAGGTAACTGTGCAGATTTTCAAGTGATTTTTTTTCCCGTGTGAATATAATGTCAAATATATAATCCAACCATGTATGGCAAGTGTCTTGGTGGTGCAGTGGTAAGACCTGCTTATTAGAGTGCTGGAGACGCAGGTTCAAGTCCTTCTTATGTTGGTTTGTTTTTCAAATGTAAAGTCATTGTGTGAATTTAATGTCAAAGATCAAATCTGGGCATTTATAGTAAGTGTCTTGGTGGTGCAGTGGTAAGACCTGCTGATTAAAGTGCTGGAGACCAAGGTTCAAGTCCTTTTGGTGGTTTTTCAACCATAAAGTCATTGTGTTCATTGTGTGTCATAAATTCAAATTGCTTCTGACCTTTCCCCAATCTCCAGCTCTGGCGCAGTGGATGGAGCTCTTGGTTATCAGCTGTGAGGTCATGTGTCCAAATCCCGCCATGGTTGGTCACTATGAATAATAACTTTTTTTTTTTTTACAATGTTGTGTGAATTTAAGGTCAAATCTATCATCCAACCATGTCATCCACAATGTTTTGGTGGTGTTAAAGTTTTTGGTCCAAAATCTTTATTCTCTCCATCATTTTCTATACCTTTTTTTCCTCGTTTTTTTATTCTCTCCATCATTTTTCTATACCTCCTTTTTCTTGATTTTTTATTCTCTCCATCATTTTTCTCGACCTCCTTTTTCCAAAAACTTTATTCTCTCCATCATTTTCTATACCTCTTTTTCCTCGTTTTTTTATTCTCTCCATCATTTTTCTATACCTCTTTTCTTGATTTTTTATTCTCACCCATTTTTCTCTACCGCCTTTTTCCAAAAACCTTATTCTTTCCATTTTCTATACCTTTTTCTCCCAATTGCAAATATGCTGTCGGTAAATAGTAGGAAACACAACTTACGGACTGAGGACTGTGCCCCAGTACTCAGTTTCATCTAGTTCCTGCATTGGGCGGGAAACTCACTTCTGCCTCAACACCCCATTTTCTGGGATGAGAGAATAAAAAATTTAGAAAAAAGACATAAAGAAAAATGATGGAGAATAAAGATTTTGGAAAAAGGAGGTATAGGAAAATGATGGAGAGAATAAAGTTTTTGGAAAAAAGGAGGCATAGAAAAATGATGGAGAGAATAAAGTTTTTGGAAAAAGCAGGTATAGAAAATGATGGAGAGAATAAAGTTTTTGGAAAAAGGAGGTATAGAAAAATGATAGAGAGAATAAAAAATCGAGAAAAAAGAGGTTTAGAAAATGATGGGGAGAATAAAGTTTTTGGAAAAGGGAGGTATAGAAAAATGGAGAGAATAAAGTTTTTGGAAAAAGGAGGTATAGAAAAATGATGGAGAGAATAAAAAAATTGAGAAAAAAGGTATATTTTTCTATACCTCTTTTCTCTCGATTTGTTATTCCCTCAATCATTTTTCTATACCTCCTTTATGTTGTATTCTATAATGAAAAAAAAGAATCAAAAGTGGCACCCCTTATGTGTTTTTTGGCCAGACAATGTTTTATAACGACAAAAAAACAACAGTGGTACCCCATATGTGTTTTTTCAGCCGAAAATATTTTACACCGTCAAAAAAAAGACAGTTACCCCTTTGTGTTTTTTGGCCCGACAATATTGTACACTGTCAAAAAAAATGACAGTGTTACCCCATATGTCTTTTTTGGCCCGACAATATTTTACACCATCACAAAAAATGACAGTGTTACCCCTTAAGTCTTTTTTGGCCCGACGATATTTTACACTGTCAAAAAAAATGACATTGGTACCCCTTATGTCTTTTTTGGCCCAACAATATTTTACACCGTCAAACAAAACGAAAGTGTTACCCCTTATGTCTTTTTTAGCCCGACAATATTGTACACTGTCAAAAAAAACGACATTGTGTCTTTTTTGGCCCGACAATATTTTACACCTTCAAAAAAAACGACAGTGTTACCCCTTTGTGTTTTTTCGGCCGAAAATATTTTACACCTTCAAAAAAAACGACAGTGTTACCCCTTATCTCTTTTTGGGCTCGACAATATTGTACACTATCAAAAAAAACTGTACAGTGTTACCCCTTTGTGTTTTTTCGGCCGAAAATATTTTACACCTTCAAAAAAAACGACAGTGTTACCCCTTATGTCTTTTTGGGCTCGACAATATTTTACACCGTCAAAAAAAATGACAGTGTTACCCCTTATGTCTGTTTTGGCCCGACAATATTTTACACTTTCAAAAAAAACGACAGTGTTACCCCTTTGTTTTTTCGGCCGAAAATATTTTACACCGTCAAAAAAAATGACAGTGTTACCCCTTATGTCTGTTTTGGCCCGACAATATTGTACACTGTCAAAAAAAACGACAGTGTTACCCCTTATGTCTTTTTGGTCCGACAAGATTTTACACCTTCAAAAAAAACGAGTTACCCCTT
>OMKX01064601.1:0-11363 GCA_900302425.1 Brosme brosme
GCTGTTTCTGGTTCAAAAGTGGCTTGACCTGGGGAATGCGGCACCTGTAGCCCATTTCCTGCACACGCCTGTGCACGGTGGCTCTGGATGTTTCTACTCCAGACTCAGTCCACTGCTTCCGCAGGTCCCCCAAGGTCTGGAATCGGCCCTTCTCCACAATCTTCCTCAGGGTCCGGTCACCTCTTCTCGTCGTGCAGCGTTTTCTGCCACACTTTTTCCTTCCCACAGACTTCCCACTGAGGTGCCTTGATACGGCACTCTGGGAACAGCCTATTCGTTCAGAAATTTCTTTCTGTGTCTTACCCTCTTGCTTGAGGGTGTCAATGATGGCCTTCTGGACAGCAGTCAGGTCGGCAGTCTTACCCATGATTGCGGTTTTGAGTAATGAACCAGGCTGGGAGTTTTTAAAAGCCTCAGGAATCTTTTGCAGGTGTTTAGAGTTAATTCGTTGATTCAGATGATTAGGTTAATAGCTCGTTTAGAGAACCTTTTCATGATATGCTAATTTTTTTAGATAGGAATTTTGGGTTTTCATGAGCTGTATGCCAAAATCATCAGTATTAAAACAATAAAAGACCTGAAATATTTCAGTTGGTGTGCAATGAATCTAAAATATATGAAAGTTTAATTTTTATCATTACATTATGGAAAAGAATGAACTTTATCACAATATGCTAATTTTTTGAGAAGGACCTGTATATAGTAGCACTCGGGAGGACATGAGCAGCTCGGGCACTAACAACAACATAACTCAAACAAGCAACAGGGGCTATCTAACATTTACGTAATTTATTATTTTAAAAAGCGACCCATGCGCTGAAAGTGCAAATTATTTAAATGATGGGATATTCTGCTCCCACTATGCAAAGTCAAATATGTGAACAGTACTTTATTAAAGACAGAGGATCAAGAGTTATGCTAAAACCTACAAGAGGCGCGCGAAATACATCACTTATTTCAAATGACGGCGACACTACAACAGTTCATCTCACGTACAGACCGCAGCGATTCCCAGATTTACTGCCGGCATGGCATTGACCTTTCTTGAGCATGCAACACACAACAGATGGTTCTTTTGGATCACGGCAATATGATTTCACACACCTCGCGCCAAAGACCTGTGCACACAGACCTTGATTTGGCTAGATGAAAATAACAACAGCATAAATAAACTTGGCCAAGGTTGTTGAACTTGAGAACTTCTGCCCTGGAGGATTGTAATTGGAAACTGATGGATTGAGGCTGCCGAGAGTAAAGAAGAAGCCTCTTTTTCCCCCTGCAGTTCCACCAAATTACAATTGACTTTGTTGAGTAGTGAATCCCGGTGGGGATGAAAGGTCGTCTGTTACCGCACATTTCAATTGTGGGCGTTTGGGAGGATTCACAAATGGGATATCGAGTAGGTTTAGCGGCCACGCCCTTGTTTGTATATAACTGCATTAGTGGGCCATGGATGATTGTCGTTGGGTGGTTAGTTTTGACAATGGTCTCTGATTGAATATCTGTAAAAAAAAATACGACACAAGTGTAAAACAATATTAACAGATAGAGATAGATATAGAGCTTCAGGCGTCATATGAACACATCCATGTTTGATATGTTGCCATCGTCATATTGGCAGGTACATAAATAATAATAGCACCAATATGAATTCAACTTCCTTAGGAGTGAAACATGTCATGCTTTGACATTGTTTTATGAAAAGCCAAAAGCAAAATTAAAGGAAAAAAAATGTGATTAGTTACAATTGACTTATGTGCCATTGTGGTTTGTACCTCATTAAATTCTGAAATAGAGGAATTCCCTACCCTCAAATATTCTGTTGTCTCTTCCTTCTCTGGTTACTCTTTGAAGACATTTGGAAACGTATTAACGATTAACTTTCAGATATGTATACCTCCTGGGATTCTACTCTACCGTAAATGTAGACTCAAATGTCATGTGTGCTTTCTCTGCACACATGTTGCGTGTGACACAAATCCTTGTGTGATAAACAGTGAGTAAGCTTTGGTAAGCGACAAAAGCGAGGGAAACTTTCGAGGAGCAGGCTAAAACGACAATCCTCAATTTGTTCTAAGACGGCAGCAGTTCACTTCTTTGAGCTAATATTGCTGAAGTCAATCTGGGTTCCCTGTGCACATGAGAACGAATTGTTTCCATGACAAGTAGGCACCAACACACACAGGCGACTTTAAGCAAAATCTTTAACAAAACTGTGTACAAAGAAAAATGATAATAATTTCCCTAAATAATTTACGAACAATATATGTTGTACCCGATTTAAAGTCAGTGCTACCCAGTGGGAAAGTATGGCGAGCAGGTTCCCAGCTTCCCTGCATATGATTTTGTACAAACTTCTGTCTGCTAAATTATTAACACTTATGACTGACTGTAGCTGAAAAAAAATACTTCTAGTAAGATTGATATGTGTATATGAGAAAAGTTTTACATATTTTAAAATTTTCTTATATATAGAATATCTGCCAAAACCTTTCATTTCGGCTGTCAATGAAGAATAATCCGTATATGAAAATAATTCCTTTGACAATCCAAAATTGAGCAAAAAAAACTAGTCACCAAGGGGTAAGGGAAGGTTTTCGCTGAGCTAAAGTTTGGCTTTGAAACTCAACTTCCCCTCAAGTGTCAGCGGAATACAAGACAGACAAGGAACACTACGTGTACAGACACCTTAGTTGGAGGAAAGGACAGGAAATAATGTTTCACTAATCAGTACCAAGTATGGATGATATTTCACTTCTACCAGCTTGTTGAAGTTGACCGAGCCTGCCGCTTGGGCCAAATCATAAGCATAAGCAACCTACTTTGAGAAATTTGTATCTGTAGTTAGTCCACAAATGATTGCTACTGTTCTGGAAGATGTATCGAACAGTGAAGAAGATAAAATTAGATAATCTATAAAAAGCTGTCATCTGTCTCCCATGCAGAGTGACGCGTTGATTACAGTAGGTAACTGTTTGTTTTCTCTACAAATAGTTCAGTAGGTACTGGAGCATAGTCGCCGTTTTTCCACAGTCCCCCTGAGGAAAGCGACAAAGCACCAAAATCCACAGTTCATTGAGTCTGTAGTGGAGATGACAAGCAACATTGTCCCTGTAACACCGTTACCTCAAACCAACAAAGCAGGCCAGATGAGCCTCGTGAGGACATAATGTGTTGAAGCGTTGCATTGCCATGGACTTAGAATACTTCCTCGACGTGCCCTGCTTTCTACCCAGGATTGCAGCTATTGAAGTGCTCTTATTCTCCTTATTTAACCGGGGGGGGAATACAAGTAATTAAGGCCCTTTCATGTGTTTCATTTGCAAAAGGCACCGAATGCACCTATTCATCTACGTTTGAAATTAATTGTGAACATGAACTCAAGGGTAGCTATATCTTTATATTTATTACAATCATTTTCATCAGTTATTATGATCATTCTTCACAACTTGCTCGCCGGCTATAACACGGAAAGTCTTAGTGGCGAGTGGTCTTACATCAGCGCATTACACTTAAGAGAAGCACTGTGCAATTAATTACCTGCCCCCCTATCTAGGTCACTGTTATGGCAGTTATATATTTTTTATTTATCTGATGCAGAGAGTGCTCTTATGGAAGTCAATTCCAACGTGATGCAGCCTTAAGTGCGTAGTCTGCGTTCCTTGCATTCAGGCCATCTCTTACCAAAGTGGCTCTGCTGCCATGCAATTATTGACAGGCTGAAGTGATCTACTGGGAGTTTGGACCATGCAGCAGAGTGGTACAAGTAAGGTAGCTGTGCAAACAGTCTTGAGCAAAACTGATTGAACATTATCTATCTGGAAGATGGCCTGCCCCAAGCGGAAATGTGGAAATCAGTTTTCCTTAGCCAGCACTAAACACTTTTGAATTAAGGAGAAATTTGTACGGCTTTTCGCGATTTCAAATCATCTTTTCCAAGCAACACAACAAGAAACACGTTTATACGAGTGGCTTTCCTTTTAATGACGCGCATATACTAACACCATCACATCACACCACACTACACAAACACAGTAACAAAACATATAGTCACATGCATACGTGTCACAACCTAACCATTAACTACCTCACACACACCTCTCTAGACTACACAGGCCTACACTTTCTTCCACTCTAGATTCAGATCCTTTTAACCCCATTTACATATTTTCCGAGGGATGGTTTTATATTTCAACGCACTATACTTTATAAAAGATGTGAGCACTTCATTGCTACCTGGGAGATATGTGCAATTTGCATCCCAAACATGACTAACGTTTCTTTCAGAAAGAGTGCCCTATTCATATCCATTAAAGAGGACACGGTAAAGCTCCATTTATAGCAATCCCACCTCTGTGCAAAACCCAACTCGTTCCCAGGTGTTTAGAAAGTGAAAAGAAAGAGAGAAAAAGAAAAAGCTAATCGACAGAGCAATTCTCATATATTTCAATGGTGTTGCCATAAGTAAAAAGTCCGCTCGTATAAATGCAGTCTTTTTTGACATCTGAGGTGGGGAGTGGTTCCAGCGGTGCCCCGGTGACTCAGACACCTTGAAATGAACACATTCGGAACAGAGCGCAATACGTTTCATCCCACGGGTCATGCCATTCAACGATTGGTTAGCTAAAACTGGAGAGATCAAAGAAAAGGACCTTCTAGAACATGCCGACAAAAACAACATAAATACACCCCCTTGGCTGTAGAAGAATTCAGGGCCGACGCGCACACACACACACACACAATTAATATATATCAATACAGGAAATGAGTAGCATGCTGGGAGATTGGTGTTATCTCCAATCTCAAAATTGATTAAAAAAACAACAACAAATAAAACATAGAAACAATGTCTATTGAACAATCTGGCGGTGATCAATATTGGATGTTCTCTCCATCTTTAGCCATGCAATGATAACATCCTCTCATGCTTATGGATAATTACACACTCTGGTTTCCATGGTTGCAAGGCTTTTTTATAACTCCACAAAAGATCCAACACTTTCATGCAAATATATCCTCTTTATAGTAAAGTAAACTTACACTGAGAATAACGATTTCAAAATTGGCCAAATGCTTCACCAAAGTAACAGGGAAGCATTGTGTGGCCGAGAATTCTCCTGAAACGGGAGACGGGTCCCCCATTTTTCAGTCAATGATGACACTGGCATAAAGAAGGGGGTTGACAAGAGCTAATCCAACATGACTGGAATTCCAATTTCTATAAGGAGAGTGAGAGAGCGAGAGAGAGACAGAGAGAGGGAGAGATGGAGCGAGAGTACCGTAATACCCCTAAGAGCCGGGTCGTGTTATTCTCTCTAGTTGCCTCTCTTCCTTGGGAGGGTGAAGGCGAGAGAAGTGACAGTATCTCTGTGCAACTATCTAACCACCCAACTCGCATTGACCTTTCCATTAATAACAGGCTTTTCTGCTAGAGCTGCCGCTGCACTATCTGGAAAGCTTTTTGGATGGGTGTACAGCGAAAAGCTTTTGCTCACTCCTTCGTTTGTACAGATCGTCTTGAGAGGAGGAAATTAGCCTCTTCTCCCCCAGTGATCCATTCCCTAAGCACACCGATCCTCAACAGAGACACTAAGGTCAAATGGGGAAGAGGATTCTATGGACAAAGGGTAATGGTAAAGGTAGTGTTAATACTAAGGTGGGGAGTTGGCCGGTTTTTTGCAGCCATTATTTTACATTTACTGCCTTAACAGAAATACAAAGAATTAAATATATGTATGTTAATGCAATGTAATGTAATTACATTATAGCTAGGATAGGCTACTGTAGTTAGCGTCTTTGTTGTTGTTGTTGTTGGTTTGTTGTATGCATCTTCAAAAATATGTTTGTATTGTATTTTGTATCTAATAATGACCAAATTATTATTAGGTTAAACGAATCTCTAAGGAGGTCTAATGAATTAGGGCTTCAATTATTGTTGTGCCTCATAACTACTAAACAGAGGGATCTGGTGCTAAAAAACATTTTTATTTTCCAACATCCGCAGTAAGAATCTTCACCAATGAGCAAATAAACTATAATGGTCAAAGATATATGGCTATAAATGGAACTAGGCACTCTTTTAAAGTTTTAGTGTTTCCACTAGAAAAATGTATTATTGTTATCATTAACATTTCATTGTTAAGCCCCGAGTACATAAGACTATTAAACACAAGACAGTACACTAAACACCAAGTGAACTGTGAGAAGGTCAGGCCAACGACCATCATCATCTTTGTTGGTTAATATGATTTTTATGAGCACAGATATATCTGACACTCTTCTGTTGACCAAAGGTAATCCAAATATAATCCGATTTTATGCGGGCCCTGACATTCAACACATGACGCATGCTGACAAGTGTCAAAATAAGGCCAAAATTGAAAAATGAAAGGTATAGATACCGTAAATGTCAGAGCATAGGACACCCTGCCCCCCACTCACCTTTATATAAAAATTGAGAGTGAAATTCTAATTTCAACCTGCACTATGCATGTGTTAACACAAGGTAAAAAAAAATCTCTTTCTGACAAGGTGTCTTGCTTTACTGGGAAAGCTATTTCAGCAGAATCCAGCTATTTCTTGATGACACACAGGCTAATACCTTTATTTTGGAGCACATATAGTCCAATGGTGGTTGCAATTCCATTACTTGGTTTTAAAATAACATATTTGAAACAATACTTTGTATTTGTTCTATTATTATGAAAACAAGGGCACAATTCAATTCTCAGAACTGTAACTAAGAAAAGATTTGGTTGCACTAAAATTTGAGTTGAAATGTTATCCTTCAACATGAGGTTTCTATCCATTACAGTTCAGCCATGATCTATTTCAGCCTAAAAGCCAATCCTACATCCTGGTTGAAGTGTAATTTGTTCATGGAACTTTGTACATTAGCCTCAACTCTCTACAAATGACCCTCGTTAAACCGCGTCCGTCTGTGCACTCTTACAATGCAACCCGCACAGCAGTTATAGCAGCATCAATCTATTTGAGGAGGCACTCAAACATGTACGGCCAGGTTTACAATTAAACAAGACAGCGGTGTTGTTGAGCTGCTTGCATCGCTCATCACCAGGAGTGTGAACCCACTAATTCTGTATCATTACTGGGGAGGCCCTAAAAGAGAGAGGGAAAGTAACAGGCATTAATCAGGAAGCATCTGCTGGACTGAGGCTGTGGATGGCTTAATGGCACATTGTCAAACACAGAGAACGCCTCGTAGCTTCTTTTATTGTCCTTTCTTTAGCTGACAGCTAAGGAGAACCGCACTGTAAGTGGGAGCCGCTTGTGCTTTGTTGATCATGGAACAAAATGAACAAAAATGAGATCAAAAGGGAGAGGCAAGAGTTGTAGGACGTAATACCGCGCACTGAATAATATGCTGAATAATTGTTTTCCTTCATTCTCATTCCAAGGGGTGGAAAATGTTTTTTTTTGCTCGGGATGTGAGCCCTTAATATACGAGTACAGTAGGGAGAGCAGAGCAGTGTGAAGCCAACCAGTGTCAGGGTTTTATGAGGCGGAACAAAAGTGATGTTAAGAGAAGTGTTTATCCAGACTGTATACGGGGAGGACAAACACTGGTAACTACGCAGCAAGGTGCAAAGAGCCCACGCTGGCGCCAAGGGCCAACAAGTTATCTGCATGGCTTCACTCACACAGTCATTGTTTTATCTTCTGACAGGCAACTATTCAAAATAAATTTCCCCTCTGCCTTATCCCTTATGTAAAGCATCCAAGGCAAACAGTTATTGGAATTTCCCCCATAAACAGCTTGGTGGATCGGGGCAGTGAAACATTTCATCATCTACAGTACGATCTTTCTTTCTTTTTTTAATCTAGAGAGGTGTTTAGAACAAAAAAGTTTTAATTTAAATATTCTGGCACCGAAATCCCTCCATCATTTCCTCTGCTAGTTTTCTCAAATCCACTTGCAATCTTGTGTGATTTTTTAGAGGGCCATATGTTCCGTTACTCAGTTGGCCAAGGAGCTCTTCCTTGTGCCTTGTGCAATTAATACCGCAGCCATAAACGGCGCAACGCGACTTAAAGCGACATCAGAATCAGCCCGTAGCCTCCACTTCAAAGCCACAGCACACGCAGGAATAGGTTGAAGAGGTGTATGTGTGGTTCTGAAGTATGCTTAAGGGGGGGGGGGGAGAAAGAGGCAGGGATGCTCAAAGGAATGCTGATATCCACCTCTTGGTGGGCAGCCCAAATATGAGCTGCGATTGCTTCAGGCTATTGGGAAGAGGAGCCATGCGAAACATCATGGAGCATAGTAAACACAACTCTACCACATATGTCTGCCCTCTCTCTGCCAAACTCAAAACTCTCACGCACACTTTCCTTGGTTTGGTGCACTTGCTCACATGTATTCTCTCATCTTTCCCTGTGTCGGAATCTCTCTCCCTGTTTTTTCTTTCTTCTCTTTCTCTCAGTTCTTCTGTTTGTTTGTCTTCCATCTCGTTCTCACTATTGCTCTCCGTCTCTCTGTCTCTTGTCTCTCTGTCTCTCTCTGAAAGCCCTCAAGACTCCTCTCTCATAAGCACCGTGAAAACTCATTCCGATCTCCTACAATGAAAACAAAAAAGCCGGCAGGAACACAACAAACCGTTCTACATAGGCTGGTTTTTCCGACCAAGAGTGAATCATCAGAAACGCACGCAAATCTAGAGAACAGGACATATTTCTGTGGATGTAGAAAGTGGGATGTTGTTTCTTCTCATCTCCTTGCCAACAATTTTTTATTGAATTTTGTCTTTCAAATTTCAACTAAATACGATCTACCAATCACACTGGTGATTACCTATCGCCCTGCTTCCCCGGCTATGCAAACAGGACAGGGGGGGCCATATTGACTGCCTTATATTTCTTTAGGGAGGAAAGAGGGAGTGTTATATTGCGGTAATAAAGGTGTTCCATGGGGAGAGAAACCCCATCGTATAGAACCCTGCAATTACTTTTCAAAGTCATGCAGTGCGGCCGATCGATAACGTCAGTTTCTCAGGGTATTAAGGAATAAATGGGACTATAGCACACGGGCAGGATTTCTTTCATGTCATTACCATTCTTGGGTTTATGGCTATGCGGGTAAATTACAGCCAACGATGACTTTGGGTAATGCTGGTATGGAGTACTTGCCTCACCCATGTAAAGTAAAATCTGTCTTTTCCCTCAATCCGAGGATTATTGGTATTTTTTAATTGGGTTTTTTCTTGCGCCAAAGCCTGTTAAGAGGGTTGAGGTTCTTGGACTAGCGGATTATGTTTTGACCGACACATTTTATGCCGGAAGTTTTGATTGGATCAAGATCATCTCCAGTTGGACGGCGATGGGCTCTTGCATGTTTGTGCAGCACCCCAGCAACTGAGCATGCACAGAAACAAACTAAAACAACCGCCCCCGCAAGTGTAGACAAAAATTTGCACCAGCAGCCCATTATGTCTGTTTCGAGGTCTGAAGCTAGGTCTCCATCGACCCCCGTTCACCTCTTACTCAGGGACAAAGTATTCCAACGGCTAGCCAGGAGCAAAACGAACGCTATTTGCACAGTTCACCAGGCGGGAGTCCTGATCCATCTGCCCACTCAAAAGGAATTAGCGGTGAGCGGCGGAAGGACTCTGCCAGAGGAGAGCCGTCTATGGGATATCATTCGGACAGCTCAATACCGTTTACACATAAAAACATACACAGGCCGTGTGTAAAACACACCGAACCACTTGTTCCCCTGCAAATCGAATTAGGCCGTCTTCAAGAAGGTCAGGAATTCGCCCCTGGAAAGTATTATGGAAGGGGAAATATGTAGTCTTACGGAACGCCTAAGTAGAATCGTATTTGTGGGGCGACTAAATAGTAGACTCAATTTTCATTAGTCGACTAAAAGCAATCAGACTATTTGTCAACTATAGTCATACATCTTGGTGTTAAAGATGTATGACAACCACACAAGTGTGGTGTTAAATTGTAACCATTGATATATTTAGTTTCTACATTGATTATTGTGAGAGATGCAATTAACTGTATGGGGAGGAGCTGCCAACCTTCACACAGAACATGATGTAAAACCATTAGTGTTGGGAGTGTTTACGTGGATTGTCTCATTTAAGCCATTTAGAGGTTCAGCCACCACATTAGACGATTAATAAAGATGTAATTACATTTATAAATCGTCACCATTTCTAAAGTTTTCATATCGACTCATATCTGCAAACAAATACGACGATACGATATATCTGTGATAGGCCAATATCGGCCGATAATATCAGCCAACCGATATATATCTGTCGGGCTCTAATTGAGATGTTTGATTATTTGATACTTTGATGATGGAGTGTTCCTGGCGGGCGGTCATTATTGTAAATCTTGTCAAATGTTGGGGAACTCTATCTACCTGGGCCGGCAAGCAAACATTGGCGAACAAGCCTATTTTAATTTCAACAACACTGAAACCTGGGGAGACTATTATATGAAAAGTATGTGCATATCATAACAAAAATCATCAACTAACACAAAACTTAGTCGGCTAAGAGCCCAGCAACTAATTAGTCGTCTCTACGACTATATTTTAGTTTATTATATTATATTTTATAGACTAAGATTCCCTTTGCCTTTAAGTCTTCCCATGCATATAAGGGTTAAGTTCTGTGTCGTTATTTGAAGTGAGGCACACAAGTTTGTGAATGCTACATTCAAAATTTGCGCTAATGTAATCATTGGTGTTTGGTGTGAATTCTCATTGGTGAATTCAAGGCGGTTTGCCAAATAAACTGCGGTTGAGCACGGCTCCTGACCTTGTGCTCCGTTAAACAGTGGACACGATGCTGCGACTCCACCGGGTTCACATTGGGTTTCGTGAACCTCCGGACACGACGCACCAGAATTCAGCGTACTAGACGGGTCGCGTACCAAGCCAGACATGGAAAAATACACTTTGGTTAGAGAAGCTGCTAAGTATGCGGGCGACGCGCGGGCTCTTATCGCGGCCCCGCGGGAGCAGTTGCGGGCCCCGAGACCTCCTCCAAACACATCGATAGCGGTCCCCGCAAACATTGACTTGGATTAAGCTCTCCCTCCACGCGTCGTGACGCCACGCGCCGGCTCATTTCCAGGCAGATTCACATGCACCCGGGTACCACTGCATCATCCTACGCCAAGCACACACGCACACACACACGCACACGCACGCACGCGCACACACACACACACACACCCACACATGGATTTGTTAAAAGGAGGAACTCCGCCCTCCTGATGCACCGTCAGCCAACATGTGAGCAACAAGCTTCCGTAGAAAGGTTAATAGCAGAGAAGTGGCAGAGAGCGCAAGGCTACGTCAGGTAAAGCATGGGGGGGGGAGG